>RJWK010026554.1:0-26972 GCA_004363435.1 Platanista minor | reverse complement strand
CCCATCTCTGCCATCTCACTCCTCTTGGGTGCAATCACCTCTCCGTGCATCTCTCTCCCCAGATACACTGGTGTTCTGCTTCGAACACTTTGCTGTTTCTCCAGCGCCCGGCACATAGCTGGCTCCTGGTAGATGTTTCTGACGGAAAGAAGGGAGGCAGGGAGGGCAGGAGGCCCAGGGCCAGATGCTATTGGAGGCCTTGGGAAGAGTCAGGCAGCTAAAACACACACAGAAACAGCAGCGTCCTTGCTCTGGCTAAGGACACAGACTGTGTCACTGACCCCAAACTGTGCGTAAGGAGGGCCGGGATCACATGCCAGCGCAGGTGTCACAGCTCGGGGACAGCTCCTGGGCCACTGGCGTGAGCACCGCACGCTGGACCCAGGCTGCGGGGAGAGGCCGCGTGCTCCTGGCCAGCTCTGTGCTCCCCTCCCCTCCTAGCTCTCGGCAGCTCGGCGGGCCAGGCATACCTGCTGGGTGGGGTTCAACTGCATCCACTTTGGAACAAATGCATTTCTTCCATATTTGTATCATAGAATAAACAGAGATTTTCCTGACCAAAGGTTGCCTGGGTCTGGAGACGATTACCAGGAGTGTCCTCCCAGCTGAGTCACACTGCGCATTCGGGACACTAACCCTGTCTGTTCCCCGCATATGATCCAGCTCGGTACCCGTCAGGATATTCCTGAAAGGAACAGGACTTCACACCCTTGGGGGCATGCACTCCCCGCCTGGAGAGCTAATGGAGCGCCTGGCTGGCAGAGTCAGAGCGAGCACGCCCACCGCCACCATGCACGCGCCCCCCACCACGTCCAGAAACAGCAGTCCACGAGGTAAACAGCAGGGTCGCCCACCCTATAGACAGGGGTGGAGCCTGGCCTGGCAACACCGGCTGGGTCATGCGGCCTCAAGCGGAGGAGAAAATTCGAAGCCACGCCAGAGACCGCGGCCCCGCTCTGGGTCACAGGGAGACGAGCGAGGCTGGTCTACAGAAATGTTCTGGGGACGCATTTCCATCAACAATAAGGGGGCGGGTACAGAGTCAGTGCATGGTGACTTGGGGGGACAAAAGGGAGGAGAGGGAGAGGGGCCTGGAAACCCAACCTCCATTCAGATGGGGGAACTGCCGCTAACAGTCGGGTAGAGGGGTGGCATTCGGCCGTTCGCAAGCTGTTTCCTGGCACATCCCAGGAGGGGGGAGCGGGGAGCAGGTGGCCTGGGGGAGGCTGGGCTACTGACACATCTGCCAGGACGGATGGCCGGCTGGGCCAGGGTGTCCGTCGGCCCTGATGGACACTGTCTCCACCCCTGGGCGGTGCCCCAGCCCCCAGCCCAGGTCTGACCCTCGATGCTGACTTCCTGTCACTTTCTAAGAAGGAGCCCTCAGGCTTCACCTTCCATGTGCCCTCAGACGCGTTTGTATTTCTTCTTCCGGAAAATGTCTTTTCGGGTCCTTGGCCCGTTACGGGTTACTGTCGTGTTATCTGTAGAAGAGCTGGTCTGAATATATGTGTCAGATATCTGTGCGCCACACTTGATCTGAATATCTGCGTCTGTATAAGTGTCCTGTTGCTGCTGTGACAAATTCACCAAACTTATTAAGACGACGGGAGCTGATTCTCTCACGGTTCTGGAAGGCAGACATCCAAAACGGGTCTCGCTGGGCTGAAATCATGGTGTCACAGGGTTGCTTCCTTCTGGAGGCTCCAGGGGAGAATCTGTCTCCTTCCTTTTCCAGCTTCTGGAGGCGCTGCATTCCTTGGCTCGTGGCTGTGTGCCAGCCTGACCCTCACTTCCATGGTCACGTCTCCTTCTCTGACTCTGACCTTCCTCCCTCCCTCCGGTACAGACCTTGTGATGACAATGGGTCCACCCTGCTCCAGGATGATGCCGTCTCAGGAGCCTTCACTTCACCTCATCTGCAAAGCCCCTTTTGCCACTTGAGGTGACCTACCCACGGGTCCCGGGCATCGGGGCACAGGCATCTCTGGGGGCCTTTGCCCCGCCTATCCCCCTGCCTTCTCCACGTGCTGAAAGTGCGTCCTCCTGGTCTGAACTTGTCTTGCAACTTCTGCATTCATGTCTTTACTACACAACAGTTTAACTTTTTACATCACTGAATGTGTTCATCTTGTCCGTTATGGATTTGGAGTTTGGGGTAGCATGCCTCTCCTGCACCAGAATTATGAAAACACTGTATTTTTATTCTAATCCTTTTACACCTTGTTTTTGATATTTTGCCATTTACTCCACATAGGCTTTATTTTGTACGTGAGGTAGGGCTCCAACTTTATTTTTTTCCAAAAAGTGGATTAATTGTACTAACAATACTTTCTCGAATGATCCTTTCCTCTGTTTGAAATGTTCCCAAATTCCTAAATTCTCATTTAAAGGGCCACATGCTAGATTCTATTCATTTTCTAAATCCACTTACCTGTCTCTGCACCGTGCTTCTGAGTCAGCATCGCCTCAGGTTGCATTTTAATAACGAAGAGGGCAAGGGCCCCGACTCTCCCCAACATCTTCTAATCGCCTCTCTCATATCCCATCTACGCACTGTTAATCCCAGGAGTTGTCACTGGACTTTCCCACTCTCGCCTCTGTCTTCTAAACAGTTCTGTCTTTTTTTCCACACCTCTTTTCTTTTTCTCTCTTCTGTGTCTTCAGAGCCTTCTTCCAATTAGCTACTTTTCTCACTGGCTTTGCTAGAGTTTTCTCAGTGTAACTTACCCAGTGAGTTCTTTTACTTTAAAGGCTACACTTTTCATTTAAATAAGTTCTGCGGGTTCAATTCCAAATTCATTTCTCCTGTTCTGGTCTTTCATTCTGACTCCTTCCTTTATAGTTCATAATTTTAAATAAACACACTTATTTCATTTTGTTCTATTTTTTCTAGTTGACAGAGTGCTAATCCTAGGTTGGTTAGTTATTCCTCACACATCCAAGAAGATTCCCTAGTGTGGTTTGTCACTACGTGCCCATCTCGGGCAGGAGTTGTTTTTTCTGAGGGTGTCTGGGGACCCTGTCTTCACCAGCCCCCTGGTCCTGGCCTCCGTTTTACCCAAAGTCTTATCTGCTTGATTCTGTGCCACAGAGACAGTATAAGTGCAGTCCCCAGACGCACAGGTAGTAAAGGCTTGCGTTTATTTTTCAGGGCAAACTTCCTGCTCTGCTCAAATCCCTGGGAGCATCTTCCTCACTGGGAAACCTACTTGTCTGTTATAAAGTATTAAACAATGGTTAAGTTTTATATAGCTCTCTCCACACCAAACTAATAAAAGTTGAGAAAAACTTTATAGACATAATTCAAATAAGTCATATCAAAATCAACTTTTGAATTTGAGTTCAAATCTGTGAAGAAAACTGTAGGCCTATATTCTCTGATTCTCAACTGTGTTTAATGGTTCTACCTTTTAATTTATGTGAATTGTTCTCGCTAGCACTGAACTTGTGCAAAAGGGTGTTGGCAGCTCTCATTACATTTTTTTAAAAAGGGTGTGGTGGGGGGGGGGGGCTTCTTCACTTCCCCAGGAAAAGGGCAAAGGTTTTCAATCCACTTTTTATGGTGCTGCAGCTCTTTGGCGCTTCGAGCTTCATGGGAGGCTCCACTGTTCACGCCAGCTGCCCTACAACATGTGTGGTTGTAGGTGCCCTGGTCGTGGGCTCCCTGATTATCAGGGAAAAGCAGACCCACACCGAGGTAGCCAGGCCCCCAGCCAGGAGACGCCATCCTGGGCAGGGAGCTCCCGCCAACGGCAGGCCTCCAGGTGGCCTCGGGGTGGCCCCCTTCCAGCTCCACCCCACCTGGGGTGAACTGTGACGGTGTCACTGACGGCAGTCAGACCGGCCTCAAATTCCTCTCACCAGATGCCATCGGAGTGGGCTGGAGCCCCACTCAGAGCGGCTGGCAGTCAGCGGGGGCTGAGAAATTCCTCAGCAGACACGCACTCGGGATAAGGAAGCTTTGGGAGGAGAAGGCGGGGAGAGACAGGGATGCCACCCAGGAGCCCTGCCCTGAGGAAGGCCCACGGCCCGTACCCCAGCCAGCCGCCTTCCACCTCCCATACGGGCGGGGGGGCCCTGGCCACCTGCACCTCCTCCAAGACACACCAGCCAAGCAGCCATCAGGCCTGACCAAGGGAGCGGAGAGCCCCGCCCCTGGAGCAGGGGCGTGGCAGACCCCCCCCGCCCCCCCCGCCCCCCCCCCCTCCCGGGCCGGCGGAACGGAAGCTGGGGCAGCAGGCTTTGTAGGAATTACTTGGATTCCTGTCTGAATGCTAAATGGCCTCACTCCGGATCTGGGACCCCACCTCCAGGGCCAGATCCTAAGGCATTAATAAGATGTTTACACAAGGATGGATAAATAAAGATGCTCACCACCACGGGGTCTGTAGTAGAAAAAATCCGAATTACCTACACCCATCACTCAGGGATCTATTAAATAAATGCTGACACATCCAAGAAGATCCCTTCTCTCTCCTTCACTCCATACCCAAGCCCACCCAGCACACAGGAGCCAGTTACTATCCATCAGGGTCTGCTGACAGGATGAACACACAGTGAGGCGGCCTTCCTGTGACGCCATCACCCCCCAGATGCCCCAGGAGACCTCAGCTGGAACCGACCGCAGGGCTTTGTCCCCAGAGCGCCAACCGTGCCCTGTCACCTCACAAAGCCCCCACCCGCCCCAGGTCATCTCCGTCCACGGGGTGTCTGCTGCGCGGGGCCCTGCCGACCTGCTGACGTGTCTTAATTCACTTAATTCTCCCTCACTGGGGACGCCAGGCAGCCTTCCAACCTCACTTACAGAGAAACTTGGGCCGACAGGCTGGATGGTCACTTGTCAAGGACACCAGCAAGTCTGTGCTCCAGCCATTTCCATCTGTCCTGAAATTTGAATCCACTCTTGCAAGATAAAGGTTTGTCACCACCGAGAACATCCAAAGAAAGGAGATACGGATGCTTTAAACGATTCCAAAAATGCTTTGATAAGTGGCAGCCGAGCTGGGGTGGGAGAGCGTGTGGAATCTGGGGCCGCCCTGCCGTCCTGCATCGTGCAAGTCCTGACGAGTTTGTGAAACCGGGCAGACACAGCTTAGGAGGCCTGGAAATGATCCAGATGCCAGTCACAGAGACACCACCGAGCTCAGCACGCGGCAGACCTGCGGGCGGCAGGTCTAAGCTGAGCCCATCGGCCGCAGCGCAGAGCTGCCATACCCACCATCCACGGTCCTCCTCTTTGGTTCGTATTTACAGCCAGGAGGGGAGTGGAGCAGGGCAGGGAGGTGTCTGAGTGGCCCATGGCTACTGGAACAAACAGCCTCGAACTTGGTGGCTTAAAGCCACACAAATCGATGCCCTGAAGTCAGGGGGTCGGAAGTCAGACCCAAGCCTCACAGAGCTCAGCCAAGGCGTCACGGGGCCGGCTCCCTCTGGAGGGTCTGGGGGGTCAGGGAGGGTCTGCATTCTTGCCCCTTTTCAGCTTCCAGAGGCTCAGGGCTCCTCCCTCTGCCCTCAGAGCAGCAGCCCCCAGCCCCTCTCTGACCCTCACTCTGCTTCCGTGACCATAGCTCCTCTCCTCTCAGACCTCCCGCCTCCCCCTGTAAGGGCCCTGTGGTTGACACAGACCGACCCACCTGGACACTCCATCTCAAGGTCCTTAATTTAGTCACACCCGCAAAGACCTCACGGCATATCCACTGATTCTGGGGGGGTGTTGTCTGGTAATGGATATCCTTGGGGTCCATTGCCCTGCCAACCACAGGAGCAGGACCTCCTGGGCTGGGCGCCGAGGGAGGAGGCCAGCGCACAGGTGGCACTGCCTCGGGGCTCCACACAGCGCTGCCCGGCAGGCGCTGGTCCAGCCCCCACAGGTGCAGGGCTGAGATTCAGGCAAACCCAGCGCCCACGGCCACAGGGCCAGGAAGCCAGAGTCTCTTCCCGACACGATGCCACTGCCCCAACCGAACACCCTGGCTGGCCGCGCCCTAGCGCGAGGTCGAGATGGGACTGGACCCCACCTTGCCCTCTGGCCGAGCTGTGACCATCGCCACCGCTAAGCGCCAGCCCGGCTTTTGAAGCTCTTCGAATCCGTCCAGAAGGGCAGACACTAGATGTAACAGTCACGTTTGTGAAGCACCTGAGTGTTCACTGCTTTCAGTCCTGATTTCACAGAGAAAAACCCTCTGGGAAAGGCCACGCTGCTTGTTCACTCAGGCCGCCAGGAACGGGGTGATGGAGGCCGAAGGCCGGCCGGGACCCCCACTCTGTGTGGAGCGCACGGGCCGGCAGAGCGCCGGTGAAGGAACGCTTGAGAGGTGGCGGCTGCTGTGGCCGGGGAGGCCCGAGGTCAGGGCCAGGCGAGGGCGGAGGGACCCCGGGGCCCCGAGAACCTCCCGGCTCTGAGCTGGGACACGAAGCAGGCCGTGGTCCTGTGACATTACCGCAAGGGAGCGTGAGCTAGCTGAAGTCATCGGCGAGGCCGGTCCGCGGAGGGTAATTTCCAAAACGTGGCCGAGAGTGACTGAGAAGCATCAGCACGCCGGGCCACGATGCAAAGCAGATGGAGGGGCTGGACGTGTCCTCCCAGCTGACGGGGCCCCTTGGGGCCACGGACAAGCACCACTGTCCTCAGCTCCCCTGAGACAGATGGGGGACAGGCGCACACTGCGTCCTGCCTGGCCCAGGTGTGCCATGTGTAGGCAGCTGGGGACACCCACCCCCAGGAGGTCACAGAGGTGAATCTGACCTCAGCTGTGTCCGGGGGAGCACACGTGCCCGTCAGCAGTGGACAGGGCAACGGCTGGCCCCTGTCCCACGCGCCCCTCCTGGAGGGTGCGCCCACCGAGACGCCCAGCAGGGACGGCTCTGCGTCCTATTTCTGCTTTCCCACGCCCCGCCAGGCACAGCTGCCCCCAGCGCCCTCACCCGGCCGAGCCTCGCCAGCCTCATCCCCCAGCATCTGCAGAACACTCGCGCCCCCGGACGGGGAGAAATGTGAAACCACGCTTGCCCAAAAGCTAGAAGATCCAGGAAGGGTGGTTAGGGAAGGGCTGCCCTCCCAGAGAGGGGAGGGCGGGGGGCACTGGCCAGCCCCCATCTGCATCTGGACGGGTTGCAGGCTTAGCCAACACTCCAAGTCTTTGTTTTGTTTTGCTTTTCATTTTTTCAACAGTCTCTGGCAGAGAAAAGTGGTCATTTTTAAATTTATTCAATGGGGGAGGATGACGTGTGTCAACTTTTCACTTTACAAAGACTCGACCCAGGATGGCCTAGACAGCTCCCCAGCAAGCCCTGCCGCGATGCTCCTTGTGAAAATGCAAATTTGTTCAACACGATTGATGTATTAGGGAAGACAGTCTGAAGATAAGACAGATTGCCTGTTTTTCTCATGCATGATCTCGCCCTCCGGAAACACTGAGGAACTCGGACGCCCCGCTGAACAGAGCCTGGAGGGAACACAGACGTGCACACACCGCAAGCCCGCGGCCCCTGTGCTGGGCACACCCACCTTCACCACAGCCAGTGCCCCCGCACCTATGTCCCCTGCAAACTCCCGTCTCTGCCAAGTGCAGGGTCACCACAGTGGCTATGTATGCACCCAATGAACGTGGGAAATGGTGCCCTTTTCATTGGGTTCTCAACTTTACATGTCAGTGATAGAGTTTTGAGGGCTATGCCCCCAGCCCCATCTTTCCTGCAAGCCCTGTGGTTTTCATTGTGTGAATCTGCAGGACATGGTGATTTTTAGGAATCAGCCATGTTACATGTGATGTGCAGTTTTTCCAGAGAACACCCTTGCCTACTGCACGGATTTGGATCGTGTATGACCCTGAGGCAAGGACCAAACTGTGGCGAGCTGTAGCGCACAACCCCCTCACCCGCACGTTTATAATAGTCCTTTCAAGTCAGACAAGCGTTTTTCACTAAAAACAAAGCTACAAAAATGTCTTCCTGGGGCCTCCCTGGTGGCGCAGTGGTTGAGAGTCCGCCTGCCGATGCAGGGGACACGGGTTCGTGCCCCGGTCCGGGAAGATCCCACATGCCACAGAGCGGCTGGGCCCGTGAGCCGTGGCCGCTGAGCCTGTGCATCCGGAGCCTGTGCTCCGCGACGGGAGAGGCCACAACAGTGAGAGGCCCACGTACCGGGAAAAAAAAAAAAAAAAAAAAAAAAAGTCTTCCTGCAGCATGACCTGGTTTTGAGTATAAGAATTCAGTTACCAAACTGGTAACTTTTTCAAATCAAGGACCAAAGAACTTAAGGATTCCCTCAGAATAACTTCAACAGCTGGTTAAGCAAACCCTTCAATGGAACAGGAATTGATTTATCACCTGAATTCTAAGCACCAGCCATCAAACCAAGCAAGACTCTAGAGTGAGAAACAGGCACTTGGACAAGTTGATATAATACAACACAGCGCTCTCAAGAGTAAGTACATGTCAAAGGCGGGCCCACCTCCCCTGCCGAGACGCACATCATGGCTCAGAGAAGGAAGGACCGAGAGCAACTGCGGGTGGTGGGGACCTCCCGCCCGCCAGACGCCACCCACAGCTCGTCTGAGGAGCTGGTGGAAGTCCCCAGACAGCCTGAGCTTGATCCCATCCAAAGGCAAGGGCTCCGAGGCTCAGAGAAGGTTGGTGACTTGTGCAAACGTGCACAGTGAGTGGCAGAGCTGGGTACAGACGCAGCTCTCACTGCCAGTGAGGTCTCCTCGGAAGAAGTGTAGGCACCTTTGGATTGTTGGGGGAGTTTAGACTCTATTGCTATGTTACAATTTGTTTTCATTAACTGACTTTACTCATTCTGAGCTATTTAGACAATAGGCGTAGCACAGTGGGAGCTTTAGGAGCAGAGATGTGTGTTTCACTTGTTCGTCTTGGTGCAAGGAGTCCAGTAAAGAGAAGGGCTCCCTCCATTCTTTACCCCGTTACCTTGTGGCCCTGAATGAAGCCTGAGCACTGTCAGAGCGGCAGTGACGCACTGACAGCCGACAGCCTGCTTGCTTTTACTGCCGCCCCCATCTCCCTGTCCCAGCCGCTGTGTCCTCGCAGCCCAGGTGAGCAGAGCCAGGACCGAGTCATGGGAAGCTGGCAGCAAAGGCCCCTGCAAGGCCCTGGCAGGGGTCCTGGCTCCTCCCCGGGCAGCCCTGGGAATGCACGGTCCGGAGGGGCTTGCTCAACCTTGCGGAGGGCAGACGTCACACCAAGGGCAGAGGGACACCTGGACAGGTGGGGGCAGAAATCCCTGCTCTGCTGGGAAAGGTCCTCTCGCCTGGGCGGACGGTTTTCACACCACAGAGGGAGCACCCTTGCTTAGAAGCTCAGGTTCCGCAGGTGGAGAGAACATTCCAGAGGAGCCGGGCCAGCTCATGAAGTGGGGCAAGTGCAGCAGGAAAATGGGTGAGTTCCCAGAGCATTAATTTCATTGGAGGATTGGAGGTGAGAACAGGAGATTAAACTGCTCAATTATTTTAAACATTAAATATGGCTCTGTGGTGGGATTAGATGTAAAACTTCAAAGAAGTGCCATCCTACAGAGCGCTGCACCAGCCAGTGCCCCAAATCGCCATCAGGGTCGGTGCCGGGGCACGGGCAATTAATGACCTGATCCCCATGTGCAGACTCCAGCGTGTGGAGGGTGCCTGCCCGCTCCTTCCCAGGACATACACATTTCAGCATGAAATTGCAATTCATACAGACGAGCTTCCTGCTTATATGTTCTGGAACGTGTTTCCAGGTGAGGCATTTGGGAAGAAACTCTGATCTTCATGGTCGGAAAGACCTCTTTGAGACCCATTTATCCTCTGGTGACTCAGGGGTAAGCACTGCTTCAAGTAACACAGTTTTCCTTCTAAAAACAGCTCTGGTTGTCACCAAATCTCATCTTCGTCTCTAGTATAGAATCCAAATCAAAAGGAGACCCATGGGGCTTCCCTGGTGGCGCACTGGTTGAGAGTCCGCCTGCCGATGCAGGGGACACGGGTTCGTGCCCCGGTCCAGGAGGATCCCACATGCCGCGGAGCGGCTGGGCCCATGAGCCATGGCCGCTGAGCCTGTGCGTCCAGAGCCTGTGCTCCGCAACGGGAGGGGCCACAACAGTGAGAGGCCCGCGTACCGCAACAAAAAAAAAGGAGACCCACACCCACCATTACCCTGAATCCATCTGAATCCCACACACAACAGTTTGGGGAGACAGGGTGACCTGTAGGCCCCTCCTACTGCAGCCCAGCACATACCATGTTTCATACTTCAGTCTTTCTAATCTAAACGCACAATTACTGCCATGTCTGAATACACCCTGTCCTATAGCTCACTTCTTATCTTTATTTGTAAGCCCCAATACAAGTATTGAGAAATCAAACTTGACACTGCCATGGCAAATGAAAAAATCAGAATCAACTGACTACATAGAAAGTAACCATAAGAAACACTGAAAACAGGTGAAACAATTACATTCTAGCTGGATCCTGAGGTCCACGTGGCTTCATCACTGAAGTCTACCAGAAATTTAAGGAAAAAAATAACATCAAAATAACACAAACTGGGACTTCCCTGGTGGCGCAGTGGTTGAGAATCCGCCTGCCAATCCAGGGGACACGGGTTCGAGCCCTGATCTGGGAAGATCCCACATGCCGCGGAGCAACTAAGCCCGTGTGCCACAACTACTGACCCTGTGCTCTAGAGCCCGTGCTCCACAACAACAGAAGCCACGGCAATGAGAAGCTCACGCACCGCAACAAAGAGTAGCCCCCACCCGCCGCAACTAGAGAAAGCCCACGCACAGCAACGAAGACCCAACGCAGCCAAAAATAAATAATAAATAAAATTTTTAAAAATCACACAAACTCATTAAGAAAATAAAGAGAGAGGGAATGATCTCTTATCCACATTATGAGGCCTGTTACTCTGATACCAAAACCAGACAAAGACATTACAAGGAAACAACAGACCAAGACCCCTCATGAGCAGAGACACAAAATTCCTTAGCAAAATATGAGCAAATCATTTCCAGCAACATATGAAAATGATAGCACATAATTAACAAGTGAGGTTTGCCCCAGGAACGCAAGGTTGGTTTTACATTTGAAAATCTATCAACAAAATTCCCCATTTCAAGCGGAAGAAAGGAGACAATAAGATCCTCTCAAAAGATGCGGCGTGGGCTTCCCTGGTGGCGCAGTGGTTGAGAGTCCACCTGCCAATGCAGGGGACACGGGTTCGTGCCCCAGTCCGGGAGGATCCCGCGTGCCGCGGAGCGGCTGGGCCCGTGAGCCATGGCCGCTGGGCCTGCGCGTCCGGAGCCTGTGCTCCGCAATGGGAGAGGCCACAACAGTGAGAGGCCCGCGTACCGCAAAAAAAAAAAAAAAAAAAAAGATGCGGCGAAAGCTTTTCACAGAACTGAGCAACAAATTACGATAAAAACTCCAAGCCAATCAGAGACAGAAAGAAACCTCCTCAACCCAATAAAGGGTATCCATGTAAAATCCAGAGCACACACAGGCCTTGATGGTGAGATACTGGACTTTCCCCACTAACGTGAGGTACAAGGCAAGGCTATCCGCTTGCCTCACTTCTATTTTAACGCTGGAGGTCCAGGCCAGAGCAGAAGGGCAGAGACAGACAACACAGGAACACAGGTCAGAAGGGAAGAAGTAAAACTTCTACTCTCATAAACAACAAGGTCCTACTGCACAGCACAGGGAACTATGTTCCATCTCCTGTGATAAACCAGAATGGAAAAGAATATAAAAAAATGTACGCATATGTATAACTGAACTACTTTGCTGTACAGCAGAGATTAACACAACACTGTAAATCAACTATACTTCAATTAAAAAAACAAACTTCTCTTCTTGGGCAATGTGAATGTCTACCTAGATTACCCCACGGAACGAAAAAGAAAAAATGACTAGAACGAGAATTGAGCTGGGTCTCAGGATAAAGGTCAATACCGAACGTCGGATGCATTTCTCTGTATAAGCACAAGCGACTGGGAATTCAAAAAGAAACTTAAATATCACTTACAAGTGAATCTTAAAATGCTCAGAAAAACATTTAACAAAATGCATGCTAGACCTGACGATGAAAACTACGAAGCATTACTGAGAGAAGTTACAGGAGACCTAAGTAAAAGAAGAGGCAGACTATGTCATGTTCATAGATCAGAAAAGTCAATACAGCAAGACGGCAACTCTTCCCAAACTGGTCCATAGATTCAACCCAATCCCAGGTAAGGACAAGCAGGCTGTTTCTGTAGCAACTGACAGACCAATTCTAAAGTTTACAGGGAAATACAAAGGATCTGTAATAGCCAAAAAGAAGAACAAATTTAGAAGATGGTATTTTCAGGTGCACTATGAAGCCACAATAATCAGGACAGGGTGGTATTGGTTCAAAGACAGACACCTAGGTCAAAGGAAGAGACTCAGAAATAGACCCACATGTAAATAGTCAATTCATGTTCAAAAAGGTACCAAAATAACTTGCGGGGGGGCAAGGACAGTCCTTTCAACAAACGATGCTGACACAGGTGCATATTCATATGAGAAAAAAATATGAATCTCAACCTTTACTTCCGACCATACACAAGAATTATCTTGAAATGGACCACAGATGTAAACATAAAAGCTAAATTAATAAAACTTCTGGATGAAAACATAAGAAAAATTATTCATGACCTTGGGACAAATAGTCCTTGGAGAGGACACACAAAAAAAGCATGAACCATAACAAAAATGGATAAATTAAACATCATTAACTTCTGTTCTTCAAAAGATATTATTAAGAAAATAAGAAAGCAAGGCCACGATTGGGAGAAAAATATTCACAAAACACGTGTCTCATCAAGGATTTGTGTCCAGACTACATATAAAACCTCTCAAAACTCAGTAATAAGAAAAATATCCCAATAAAAAATGAATCAAAGATTAACGTAGGGCTTCCCTGGTGGCACAGCGGTTGAGAGTCCGCCCGCCGATGCGGGGGACACGGGTTCGTGCCCCGGTCCGGGAAGATCCCACATGCCGCGGAGCGGCTGGGCCCGTGAGCCGTGGCCGCTGAGCCTGCGCGTCCGGAGCCTGTGCTCCGCAACGGGAGAGGCCACGACAGTGAGAGGCCCACGTACCGCAAAAAAAAAAAAAAAAAAAAAAAAAAATACTGGTATCGGGCTTCCCTGGTGGCGCAGCGGTTGAGAGTCCACCTGCCGATGCAGGGGACGTGGGTTCGTGCCCCGGTCCGGGAAGATCCCACATGACGCGGAGCGGCTGGGCCCGTGAGCCATGGCCGCTGAGCCTGCGCGTCCGGAGCCTGTGCTCTGCAACGGGAGAGGCCCGTGTACCACACACACACACACATACACACATAAAAGATTAATGTAGCCACTGCATCAAAGACTGCTGATAGGCTCATGAAAAAATGCTCAAAATCATGAGTCACTAGGAAAATGAAAATTAAATCCACTATGTATGCCACAACCCGCCTATTAGAATGGCTAAAAAAGTTTAAGACGGCTGACAGTACCAAGTGCTAGCGAGAATGGGGGGCAGTGAGGCATCCGGTGATCATGTGAGGGGCGCCCTCTCTGGGCTCATGCAGGCCTGGCCATGGGGGACCCCGAGAGTGGGCACCTCACTCACTTCAGCCTCCACCCCGCCCTGACACCTGAACTCGGGTACCTTGCTGGTCCAAGCTCACAGGGAGCAGCCACGCTGGAAAACACCTGGGCAGTTGCTTATGAAGCTATGCCTACACTAATCTAAGACCGAGCAATTCCACTCCTAGGTACTAGCCCAAAAGATGAAAATGACGAGTGCACGCAGAGGCTCGTACATGGAGGTGCCCAGCAGCTTTATTCATCACAGCCCCAAACCAGAACGAACCCAAATGTCCATCAACACGAGAACACACAAACATCCACAACCCACCACTGCTGACAATGAAGGGGGATAAACCTCCGCTAAACAACACTACACGGGTAGATCTCAGCAACGTTACGCTGTGAACGAAGCCCGACGCACAAAAGGTACACACCGGATGGTCCCATTTACATGAAATTCTAGCTAATCTGTGAGAGGAAGCGGGTCAGGTGGGGCGATATGACTGGGCAGATGAAAGCGATTTATCTCGACTGTGATGTTGGTTACACACATGCATAAATTTGTCCAAACTCATCAACATGTAAAATTCAACATGAAAAAATTAAAATTAAAAAATTAGAATTTAAAAGGATGCAGGAGAATCTTGGAGGGTTCCCACTGGCCAAGGATGAATTTGAGTGTCAAAAACATAAAGACTGCAATCGATTAAAGCAAAGCAGCATACGAACAACCCTGGCGTCATAATCACACTAAAACACACGTGCGGGTTTTGGAGGGTGCTAGTTCGTCAGGATGAATGCTTGTTTCCCATCTCCCTGCTTTACTCACCAACATGATGCTGTATGAAGCGGGAAAGTCCTTCTCTGTAAAGAACCACGGCTAAAACACGCAGAAGGAATGACAGACAGTCAATCCCTGACGCAGACTCACTGACCCGCCGCTGAAGCTCCAGGCGGAAAGCAAGTAGGGGCTCTTCCAGTGGACCAAGGGGCCCCGATGTCCCAGCCCATCAGGCAAATCCACACTGAGGTTCGCTTTAAGGACTCGGGTGGGCAGGAGAGGGAGGAATTGATGAAACAAAATTGCAAAATGTGGATAATTAATTAGCAGGGGTGGGGTGGGGTGGGGTGGGGTGGAGGATTCATTTATACTATTTGTTTTATCTCCGTGTGGGATTGAAATAGGGAGGGAAACAGCTGTGATGGGGAAGAGAGGGCACTCCATCTCTTTACACGTTTTAATGAAACTCTAGCAGCCAGTGGAATAAGAAAGAAGAGGCGTCTTTTGACAAAATAAAGCCTGAATTATAAAGAGTAAACTTGACCAAAGCTGGGACCTAGCATGTTAATAGTTACATAGTTACATCAGAACTATGCAATTTGGTGTTGCAACTGCTTTGCCAATTAGGGATTAGGAAGGCAGGACTTGACGTTTACGGAACAACACACAAAATGATTTATTATTCTGGGGTCACTGGAATAAAGTATAGATATGCTTAAATATTTCTGGAATTTCACCTACTCACTCTCACACAGGCCCAGGGCCAGACTGGAGCAGACAAGCCAGCACCATGGTCCACAGCCAGACGGCAAAGGCTGTGCGACCAAAGCCGAATTCCTTTCAAGGACGATTTCATTCCTCTGCTAAAAATGTCCTTCTGAGTGTTAAATGCATTTGCCTATCCAATAACCATAATCAATAGTTTTGAAATTTTCAGCCTGTGATGTGGCATTGGATGCATCAGCTTAGGCTCTATTTTCTGTCTGACTCTGGACGTACCTCTTAAATTCTCTGAGTTTGTCTTTTTTTTTTTTTTTTTTTTTTTTTTTTTTTTTTTTTTTTTTTTTAATCTTTGTACTAGGGTTCACTTCTTGGAGAGCTTTGATGAGGATGGGGGTTCTAGTGAGGGCAACACTTAGCACAGACCCGTGCAGGACACGCAGCAGGCATCCAGTCAACGAAGCGAGGGCACAAAACATCCACACCTTATCATGGGGCTTTTCCAGGACCTCAAAGGGCAAACTCCTGCGTCTGCGGTCCAGGAAAGGCCAGCCCAGGCTGAGGCCACGTGGGTGCCACGGGAGACCATGTGGACACTCTGGCCTCTGTCACCCGGACAAGGGTGCCCGCCCCCAAAGCCCCTAAGAGACATGGCAGAGATCCACCCTCCAACTCCTCTGCCCTGTGCCTTCTGCCCGCCAGGAGCCAAGTGGAGAGGGTGCGTGGGAACCATCTGTCCTCGCCCGTGAGGTCCACCCGGAGCTGTGGTGACTCACGCTATCTGGCACACTGGATGCTGCCAGCCCCGCCAGCCCAGCTGAGCGCTCTGTGGATGCAGCGCGGCGCCTGCCCCGGTTGGGGGAGGGGGGGGGGTCTCGTCTCCACTTCGGGGTTCAGGCCTGGGACACCCAGCCTCCTGACCCTGATGAGTTTTCAGGTGACCCTAGTAACTGACATCTGGCCACGTCCCCCAGCCGCCTGAAGTTCGGGGAGCCCGTCAGCTTCCTTTCCCAGCCCTGTAGCTAGTGACGCCTCCCGAAAGGGCCGATGACATCACCCCGTGAAATGGAGACAAAGCTCAGAGGCACGAATGCGTTTATCGTCTGCCGTCTCTGTGACTCGCACGAGGCAGACGGAGGGGCCTGGAGTCCGAGAGCGCACGTCCAGAGGCACCGCCAAGGAAGGACGCCCCCGGGCCTGCTCCACACCCTCGAGGACTGTTCCATCCTCAGGAACGGCAGGCCGACCCAGCACCCTCTGGAGGCGGGGAACGCCAGAGAAGGGGTGGGGAAATGTCCCCACCTGCCCGGGGCTCGCCACCCACGTGGAGCCAGCTTTGCCGGTGGCTTCTCCCTCCAGAACCCCATGTGGACGTGGGGAGCTCCTCAGCTCTGTCGGTGGGAGATCCAGGCCCCCAGTGCTGTGAGCGGCCTCCCCAGAAGGGACTGCTTGCCAAGCTGCGAGCGACTTGGTCAGGACAGGCAAACCAGGAGGGCTCCCCAAGCCGGCCAGCCGGCCCCCCCCCCCACCCCGCCCCACAGGATGCTCAGTACAAGCTGCGGGCGTCCACACTCCTCACGCACAGTGAGCTGTCTTCCCTCGCCCGCGTCCACTCTGATGTTTCCCAATTAACAAAGACCAGGGTTTGGGGAGTGGGGCGAAGCCTGCTTCCTCAAAGCACTGCGCACGTGTGGGAAGATGGTGAGAGCAGCGCACCTGCCCCGACATCCAGGCCCGCTGGGCAGCCAGCAGCTGCCTTGGTGGGTGGAGGCTGCGGGGCAGAGGACAGCTCCCGCGCCTGCGCCTCCAGCTCCACACCCCCGCCCCCGCCCCACCCCACCACCGTGCATGGCATCCAGGCCCTAGCCCCTGGCAGAAGCAGGCGTCATGAATCTCTGCACACGGCGGGAGGGACTCTGCCAGAAACTTGGGTGTCTGGTTGCTTTGAGCAATTGGCTGGGAAGGGGAACAGGTGACCAAGAAAAAAAAAGATGATTGCCAGCAGCCAGGAGGGCATTCTCGCTATGCGCAACAGTGATAACGCACCAGGGGCGCCCGTGTGCCCGGGTTCGGGGCCAAGGGAGCTTGCTCTGAAGGAGGACTGGGCGGGGTGGCGGGGTGGAGTGGAGACAGGAGACAGGGCGGTAAGTTTTAACGGCCCCAGCCAAGAGCTGACACGAAAGCACGGCTGCACCACGTCCCCCGAGCCCCACGGCTTCTACAAACCTGATGCACGTAAGCCTCTGCAGAGGCTTTCCTCCCTCCATCTCTTTCCTTTACACTCAGGACAACTTGGGGGCTGGGGGAACGTCATTACCATTCAACAGTCACCAGTGTCAGGAAACCTGCAAAGACTCTGAAACGGGAAAAGTCCCGTCTGCCTCTCCGCCCTCACTGCCGGCGACGCTGCCAGCCCTGTGCCCGCAAGGGGGTGATCACGGCGCAGGAACTCTGGTCCGCAGAGAGGCAGGTGCAGCAGCAGACAGCTCAGCCCACGTGCAAATCCGCAAACGTTCCTCACTGGTGCCTGCGTGTGGAGTTCTCTGAAGCCTCTGAAACACGGGCGACATCTCCCTGTTTCCCTCATTTCTTAACGAGTTACATAAAATCTCTGACATGCATGCATTTTGTACTGTGTATAGTCCGAATTTTATCTTCTTTTTGAAATGATCCTTTTCCACCGGGGTCTCACTGCCAGGAAATGGCCGGGTGTGGCTCTGAGCCCAGATCAGCCCACTCGGCACAGAGAAAACAGGACAATGAACGTATCTGGTGCATCGGTAACGGGCCGGACATCTGTATTTCATTTAATCCTCATTCGTCAGACGAGGAAGCTTATGTTCAGCTTTACATAGAGATTAAGTGGAAAGTGAACCAAATGCAGACTGTGCTCCTCAATCCATTACTGGCCCCAAAGCAGGCCCTCCACCCTGCATGCCCGAACACTGGGTCCTCCCTGCTGTCTGGTCTTGGGGTGGCTGACGTGAGGCCCTAGGCCCAAGGCCTTCACCCCTCTGAGTCTGGCTGTGAACGGCCCTTGAGGAAAGTCCAAAGGCCTGAAGCACCGCCCAAGCCTCTGGAGAAGCCCCCCCACCCCCACCCCCGCAGACCCCGGAAGAAACACACCACCTCTGAAAGCTCTAAGGCAACTTTTTAACATAGAGGTGCCGGTAACAGCCATCCGCAGAGAAAAACATGTCTACAGGCGTGACTGCCTAGAAAAGAAAGATGGAGGGAGGGAGGGAGGGAGGGAGGCCGGCCTCTCACGGCCATTTGTCCATGGCCTGGGGATCTGGCTCCTGGTCTGCGGCACAAACACACTGAGACTTGTTATTAGAACCCATCCTGCATTCTCGAAAAAGTCCCAAACTTTAGTGCTATAAACATCACCTAGGGGCGTGGCTCAAAATGCAGATTCCCAGTTCTGCCCATAGGGATTCAGGATCTGACCTTTTTCGGGGGGCCCAGCAATCTGTATTTTCGATGAGCAGGCCCTGTTGTTTCTGAATCAGCCTAACCGGGGGGTCCATCTGCCATCCCCAGGACGGATAACGAACTCCATGACCCTTGGGTGGAAAAAATTACATCTTCATTTAGTGAACTGGAGCGCTCCCTTCAAGTACAAACGTCGGTGTCAATGTGGGGTAGAATCTGCGGCACCTGGGCCTCTGCTGCTGGTGGGATCGTGCGTGCTCAGCACTGCATCCAAGTCCAGAAGCTGCTGGGCGGCCACTCAGCTCTGTGAGGAGCTCACGCCTCACTCGCCGGATTTACTTTGTTGGGACTCTGTCCCACGATGGAGCTGGGCCCCTTTGTACGTCCAGAAGAGAGTTTTTATTTTACACGTTTAGAAGTCTTTACTCCGAGATGGGGTCCATGGCACCCGGGGGTTAGGGGCCCTGGTCCGAGCCAGGACCACCAGAAGCACAGCCGGGGAACGCAACTCCTGGGTGAGGGAACGGAAACCCCCCCGGGGGCTGCCGCTGGTACAGGTGCAGGGTGGTGCCCCTCCCCCACAGGAACGTGGCAGCACAGCGATGGCAGGGGTGGGAGCCGGCCCTGAACACGTGCTGGGTCCTTCCTCTCATCCGGACCACTGCCTCTCAATCGTGATGCTGGGACAGGCGACCAGGTAACAAGACGCCATCCGCAAAGGCCGGTTGCTGCTTAGAGAGAAGGAGATGCTCACCTTCGATCAGGCTGCAAAGGAGGACGGAGGCCGCTGCACCCCAACACGCAGCCTGTCAGAGAGCCTGTCGGTTGGAGACTAGGGCCCAGAGAGGTCAAGGGGCTTACTGGAGGTCACACAGCAGGAAGTTTCAAAGCTGGGCCTCTAACCAGGCTTCAGGCCCCCCGAGTGTGCTGCCTCCCCCCTCACTAAGCGGCCTCCCTTCCACAGCAGGACAAGCGCAGAGCCTGCGGGAGAGCCTCCGGGCTCACGGGGGCTTCCCTCCCTCTGACACCTGCCGGTGCTCCCGACGGACAGGGCTTGTCGAGGCTGGGAGACCGCTCCGGTGGCCAAGGACCCACAGGCACCGCGGCGCTCTCGGGCCAGACCGGCTCTGCACTCTCCTGGCCTCTGCTGCCCGAGGAGCCCGGCCTCAGCACAGCCCATGCCCCGGGCCGGGTTAAAACTCGGGGAGGACAACGGGCTGCACCCCGCCGAGGGCTTCCCGGCTGAGCCACCGCTGCACAGACACACCTCACCGCAGCCACCCTCCGTGAGCGGAGCTGGGTGAGCCGGGTGGACCCAGACTCGTCCGCACTGAAGAAGGGGGGTGACAAAGACCCCCAGGACCTGCGGCAGCCGGTCCAGCCGTGGGGAGTGGGCCTCCAGAACCAGTGTCAGCTTCAAATCCCCGCTCTGCCACTCACTGGCTCTGTGACCTGGGGCTAGCTGCTTTACCTCTCTGCACTTCCCTCTGTCTTCTGTGTCTGGCACACAGGAGGTGCTCAGCAAGTACCTGCTGGCTGGACACTGAGTGTACACGTTGATGGGAACAGCCACAAATGTAACTATACTACACAACCTTCAAAACGCTCCCCCTCCCAGTCCGCACGACAACTTGGTAGGTTACTCACCCATTACCAAGGCTCAGAGAGACAGGGTTCCCCTGGAGCTCAGCAGGGTCAAGGCCTTCCTGGGAAAGTCCTGCCTTCCCTGTGGTCTGATCAGCCTGAGTCCCCAGAGCCTCCCTGTGACCCAGACGCTGGCTGTTCAGAGGACTTAGTCACTTCCCCAAGTTAAAAAGATTAAAGGGACAAAAATAAGAATTCGTGGTGCTTTTTCTTCGATTCTCCCCTTCTTTAAAACATTTAATTTCTTTCTTTGTTTGTTTTTTTTTTTTTTTTTTTTTTTTTATGGCCATGCTGCATGGCATGCAGGATTCTAGTTCCCTGACCAGGGATCAAATCTGCAGTGGAAGCACGGAGCCTTAACCATTGGACCGCCAGGAAAGTCCCTAAAATGTTTAATTTTTAAATAATGATAAATTCACGGGAAATTGAAAAGAAATGTGCAGGAGGTCCCGTACCCCCTTCCCCATTCCCATCTTCCCCGCATTAACATCCTGCACAGGTGGAGGAGGGCATCACAGCTGCCGAACCAGGAGGTCCGTACAGGCCTCGTGCGTATTCAGATTCTGCCAGCTCTACGAGCACATGTGTGTGCATGTGTGCGTGTGTGTGAGCAGCTCTCTACTCACAGAGTTCGTTCCTTTTTATTGCCGACTAGTTTTCCACGGTGGTGAAGGACATCACAGTGGTTTCCAGTTTGGGACTGTTAGAAATACAGCTGCAGTGACTATTCGCGTGTGAAGATAGGTCTTCATTTCTCTGGGATAAGTGCCCCCAGAGTGTCATTGCTGGGTTGCTTGTTGAGCTTTAGAAGAAAGCACAAAACTGTTTTTTCCAAGAGCTGTACCGTGTTGTGTGCCCCCAGCAACAGACGAGACCCAGCTTCTTTGCATCCTCCCGGCACTTGGTGTTATCACTGTTTGGACTGTAGCCATGCTGGCAGGTGTGTGGTGGTATCTCACTGTGGTTTTAATTTGCATTTCCCCAACAGCTAATGATGTTGAACATCTTTTCGTGCCCTGTTTGCCACCCGTATCTCTCTTTGATGAAGTGTCTGTTCATGTCTTTTGCCCATTTTCTAACTGGGCTGTTTTCTACTGTTGGCTTTTACGAGTTCTCTATGTTCTAGATCCAAGTCCTTTGTCAGCTCCGTGGTTTGCAATTGTCTTCCCCTAGCCTGGATCTCGTCTGTCCATCTTCTCCACAGAGTCTGCCACTAAGCTGAAGCTTTTCATTTTGTTGATATCAAGCCCAGTTTACGGGTGTCAGTACATTTCTGACAACCCTTGGGGGGGCTGTGCTTTGCATGTCGGGTCCGAGAACTCTCTGCCTGGCCCAGGTCCTGAAGATTTTCTCCTGTGCTTCTTTCCTCTAAAGTTTTGCCCTTTTCTGTTTTACGTTCAAGTCCCCGACCCATCGTGTATTTCTTTTAGTATGAGGTGCATGGTAGCTGGATGTCCAGCTGCTCCAGTGCCAGCTGGTGAAAAGGCCGCGGTCCCTCTGGGGAGTGGGCTTTGCACTTTTATTGTCGGTCAGCCGGGCACGTCTGAGTGGGTCCGCTTCTGGGCCTTCCTTTCTGCCCCATCTCTGTCCTCTGTCCCTCCGCGGATGCCGTCCTGTCTTGATGGCTGCAGCTCTGTAGGTAAGCGTCAGCACCAGGTAGAGTGGTTCCTCCCACTTGAAAACTCTAGGTTCTCTGCCTTTCCCCATAAATGTTAGAATAAATTTGTCCATATCTCCCAAAATCCATGCTGGGTTTTTATTTTCTCCTTTTTTAAAAAAAAAGCATTTGCAATGATCTACACTCACGCAGGCATGTTGGCAAATCCCTGGCCAACGGTGCCCCAAACGTTTTCTCAAAGTCTCGGTAGATGTGAGCGCAACGTCCTTGGCCACCAGTGTCTACCGCTTAGTGAGTGGCCTCCTGGGTGGCCCTCCTTTGGGCCAGCGTCCCCTGCCCCCTTGAGCTGGCCCCTCCCCCAGCAGAGTCACAAAACCAGAAGGAGCTTCTCCCAGCAGCGCGGCTGGTCCTGGGAGGAGCATGTAGCAGGCTGGCAGGAAGCATTCCTTAGAAAAGTGGCTGGCCATCTGCGCTGCAGCAGTGTTCTGAGGGCTGTGAACAGCCAGCCTCACCCAGGGCTCCTGAGCCAGGAGGGCAGGGCCCAAGAATCTGCATTTCCCAGGTGATGCTGCTGCTGGCCTGGGGGCCCCACTTTGAGAACGCCCGCAGGACATGATAGACTGCTGTTGCATTTTTAAGTAAAGACTGTTATCGTTCATATTATTTAAAGGAAGGGTGGAGAAGTGAGGAAAATGCTTTCTTGCAAAGTAAGTCTAATTTTAATCGTATGTTGGCGACTCATGGAATCTTCCCTGAAGGAAAAATCACATAGTGCAGAACACGTAACATGAAAGCAGCTGTCGCACATCACACGTGTGGCAGGACTCAAGTCACACGCACGGAGGGCTCTGTGGTATCAGCTTATTCGTTCTCCTGTCGTCCACTCAGGGCTGGAAGGTTACCTGTTCCCCGAGCTGACTGGGGTCGGAGCCGGGGACAGCCAGGCCCTTCTTAACAGGAGCAACCATGCACTACCTGTGTGGGATGATAACGCCCCAGAGATGTCAGGTCCTTGTCCCAGAACCTGTGAGGTGACCCTACCTGGAGAAACGGACTCTGTGGGTGTGACTGAGCTGAGGATCTTAAAAGTGGTGAGATGACCCTGATTATCCAAGTGGAACCTGAGTGCAGTCACAGGTGTCCTTAGAGATCTGGCACAGAGCCAGGGGAGAGGCTGGAGTGATGCGACCACAAGCCCAGGACGCCTGAGCCACCAGAAGCTGAAGAGGCCGGAGGGACCCACCCCCCCAGAGCTGCCAGAGGGAGCGCGGCCCTGCGTCGCCTCGATTCCAGCCCCATGAAGGTGATCTGGGGCTTCTGGTCCTAGAGCTGTGAGAGGGCACGCTTGCTGCTGTAACTCCCCAGGTCCGGAGCGATTTGCCACAGCTGCCCCAGGACACTCACGCCGCGTGTGGGCACCTGCATGTCTTATTTAATCCTTACGAGAGGCCGGTGAGGCGGCAGAGACCTCGGTCACCATTCGGCACAGGAGAAAACCTCTTCCTCTAAGCTCAGTCAAGTAATTGGCCCACAAACCCCAGCCTGCCTCCAGAGCCCCCACGCCCCGCTACCCCCAACTCTCACCCACGTGCCCAGGGCTAAATTCCCCTCCTGTGGAGCAGAGCTCCCCATGCTGCTCTTGGGCCACCACTTCTGTGGCCACAAGCCCACGCTAGGATATCCCCACCCAGGAGAGCAGATGCTCTGAACTCAGCCTGTCCTAGAGTTTACCCCCAAGGCCTACAGCAGCTAGGGACCACATCTTCAAGGAGAAAGCAAAATGAGAAGATGTCTTTTGGAGACAGTTGTCGTGCTCAGGGCATCTTTATTATACCGTGGCCACCAGACACTGGACCAGAGAATAGACAGGAAGGGGTATCAGTTAGGATGGAGCAGAAATCCAGTGGCAGAACGGGGCCCGATGCCATCAGGGACCCAATTCCTCTCTTTCTACTCCACCATCCTTAGTGTGTAGCTTTTGTCTTCATGACACAAGATGGCTGCTGCACCTGCGAGCATCACATCTACCTTCCAGACAGGAGGGGGAAGGGTAAACAGTGCTCGCAGGCTGAGTCTGTCCCTTCTAAGCAGGAAACTCATTGCTTCCCTAAAAGCCTTATGAGGAACACTCGGCTATCACCTCCTTGACCTGAGCTGCCACATGACTAGCCCTAACCACAAGGGAGCCTTGGAAGTATTTTTAACGGAGCCCACTGTCACCCCAGACAAGTCAGGGTTAAATCAAGAAGGGAGGAGAGAAGGGATGATGGCATGTGCCAGAAAGGCCTGACCACACGGCTGCACGCGGGGCCGTCAGTGCTTCAGACGCCAGCCTCTCTCAGGAGGTGACCGCTCCACCCGCTGGGACTTACATGATTAGCACATCATGCCTGTGTCCTTGAAGATCCTTATAACGTTTTTTCTGATTATGAAAATAATACATATTCACTGTAGGTAAATTAGAAACTACAACGGTGCATAAAAATAATCCAACTCACCAGGAATAAACACTGGGACCATTTGGGGCTTGCGCACTCCCATGTGCCACCTTTGCACACTGCTATTTTAAGTGTGGCTTCGACTGAGTCATGCCTTAAACACAAGAAAAGGCAGTGTGGTCGAAACAAGTTTGGGGTTTCAGATAAGACAATCCCGTCTTCATCCGGGATCCACCATCTGCTGACCCCGTGACCTTGGACAGTGTTCTGTTTTTTTATCTCTGGTGGCATCTGTGTCTTCACCTGCAGAACAAGGACCGGGTATGGTGAAAAGTATAAACAGCGCGGGTCAAAGCCCTTGGAACAGGCGTGTGGAGTCGATGGCGGTGCCAGTGCAGGCCAAGGGGGGGGCCCACTAATCCTCCAAATGGTAAACTGGGATTTAGCTTTTTTGTTCAATAGACTTGATTTTTCCAAGTGTATGAGGCTCGTGCAGACAGCTAAGACCCTTATCGGAATCGGTGCACAAATCCCTCCCTCAAAGCAGGAAGGGCTCTCTTCTTGGTTGTACGTTTGTGCCCCCAAATCCAGATCCCTACCGCAGCGGACAACCCGAAGCCCAGAGCGCTTTTCCGGCCGTGCCCTCTGTCCACCCTGACTGCCCAGGAGGGGTGCGTCCTGCCCAGCAGCCTCGAGGCCCAGGGTCCCAGGAGCTCAGTCCAAGCTTCCCATTCAACAACCCAGCTGCTCACCACTGTTCTCCGCACTTGCAGGTGGGGGCCAGGCTGGGCCCCGCTGTCAGGCAGGGGCAGCTCTTTGGGGTCACCCAGACAATCAGGGGCAGCGGGGTCCGCGTCACAAGGCACGGAGCCCGCTGTCCGCCCCCCAGCGCTGTGGCCGAGCAGGAGCGGCCCACATCCCTGAGGAGGCCCACGGCACCGCGGCGGCTGCGCAGAGCTGACGCATCCCTCGCTCATCCTGTCGCGGCCTCGCCTCGCCTCTCGCCCCTTCACCCAGCAGACACGGCGGGGGGCGGGGGCGGTGCCCACGGTGCTGGCCCTGGACGCGTCCCCAGAGCGGCCCTTTGCTGGCGGGGGCCACGACAGCCCTGCTACATGGAGGAAACCGAGGGCCCGAGGGCATAGTGCAGCGTCCCGCCAACACGCCGGGCTTCAAACACAGCTAGCTTCCCGGATGCCTGGTCCCCTCCCCTCGCCTAGGGCATCGCCCATCCCGGGGAACCTGGCCACCCCACCACCAGGTGCCATGGGAACTGGCTCTAAGTAAAAAGAACGTCTCTCAAGGTCCCCAAAGGCAGCCGCACCGCCAGCCGCACCGCAGGAGGTGGTCTGATGTGCGGGCGGCAACAGGCGGTTTGCCTCCCGGTTCCCTGGAGTTCCTTGGATCCCAGCGTCTCTCCTGGGGCCCCAGAGAGGCCAAGGCAGGCGAGCACGTGAGACACAGGCCTACCTCTCCATCATGGCTACACCAAGGCTGTCGAGAGGTTGGCACCTGCCCACTGGGTCCTTCCCAGCTCACCTGGGCCCCTCATGAATAACACATTCAGGGTGAGCTCGCCAGGAAAGCCCAACCTGCACAGCTACCTATCCTGGTTGAAGGCCTCGGAGGGTCCGCCTCGCTCGAGACCCACCGCTCCGATTCCCACCTCTGACAGAGCAGCCGTCTCTCCTGGAGAAGGTATTTGCAATGACAGGCTTTTAACAGCCACACGAGGAGTCTTAGCTGGCAGCTGCCGCTCACAATAGGAGAACATCTTTTCCACGCTAATTGACACGGAGGCAAAGGGATGATGGCCTGAAGAGAGCCCAGGAGGCCGGGCGACATGCTGGGTGACCTCGAGCAAGTCAGGTCCTGCAGGTGGAATCGCTCGTTCATGACACAGACCCTGTGAGCAACCTGCGTCAGAACCACCTGGGGACACCCAGGGACACTCCCAGAGCGGCCTTCCCAGAACCAGAGGGTGAGAACCCAGGGGCCGGGGGAGTCCCCAGTTCAGCCCAACCGTGAACCAGAGGGGGCTCTCCGAGTGTGGACCCTGGACCAGCAGCAGCAGTGCCTCCTGGGAACGTGTGAGAGATGCAGGTTGCCAGGCCCTCCCAGGCCTGCTGAATCAGACAGCCCGCGCTGTTTTACCCCCGCCCTCCCCATGGGTTCTGGTAAGTGGCGTCGCACTGGGTCATTCCAGAAGGGGCTGGAGTTGGACCTCCTGGGAAAGCCACTTCCCACCCTAAAACGTTAATGTTCCATGCGGTTTCTTCCTTGGAGGGTTTGCATTTCATAGCTGAGTGGTAAGGACAAAACAGGATTGTAAACAGGGGATCCAGGCCATGTGGTGTGCGCATGAGGGACACTGTTTTTATAGCAGAGGGTTTTCTCAATTCGCCCCACGTGGGTGGCCACTGCTAGGGACACCTGCTCACATCCACCAGATGTTAGCAGGTGAGACATGAACTCGCTGATGGAGCCCCCGTCCCGGGGGCTGGAATGGAACGCAACACCCACAATGGCCTGACGGGCCCAACGTCAGAGGCTTAGTCCCCAGCCTCGTATGAGGACCCCATGGTTATGTCCGGCCCACCTGGACGATCCACGAAACGCTCCGTCTCCAATCCCTGACCCAGTCACACCTGCAAAGTCCTTCCGCCGTGTCAGATCACATATCCGCCCTTCTGGGGATCAGGATGGGGGTGTCTTGGGGGGTCACCTTCCAGCCCCTCAGAG
>RJWK010026553.1:0-26971 GCA_004363435.1 Platanista minor | reverse complement strand
TTTTTTTTTTTTTTTTGCGGTTCGTGGGCCTCTCACTGTTGTGGCCTCTCCCCTTGCAGAGCACAGGCTCCAGACGCGCAGGCTCAGCGGCCATGGGTCACGGGCCCAGCCGCTCCGCGGCATGTGGGATCCTCCGGACCGGGGCACGAACCCGTGTCCCCTGCATCGGCAGGCGGACTCTCAACCACTGCGCCACCAGGGAAGCCCATCTCCTGTGTTTTTTGCCAAGAGAAATTCCTTTAGCATTTGTTGTAGAGCTGGTTTTGTGGTGTTGAACCCTCTCAGTTTTTGCTTGTCTGCAAAGCTTTTAATTTCTCCATCAAATCTGAATGAGATTCTTGCTGGGTAGAGTAATCTTCATTGCAGGTTTTTCTCCTTCATCACTTTAAATATGTCCTGTCAGTCCCTTCTGGTTTGAAGATTTTCTGCTGAAAAATCAGCTGTTAACCTTATGGGGATTCCCTTGAGTGTTATGTTTTTTCCTTCCTGCTTTTAATATGTTTTCTTTGTATTTAATTTTTGATAGTTTGATTCATATGTGTCTTGGAGTGTTTCTCCTTGGATTTGTCCAGTATGGGACTCTCTGTGCTTTAGGGATTGATTAACTATTTCCTTTCCCATACTACGGAAGTGTTCAACTCTAATTGCTTCAAATATTTTCTCAGTCCCTTTCTTTTTCTCTTCTTCTTCTGCAACTCCTATAATTCGAATGTTGTTGCATTTAATGTTGTCCCAGAGGTATCTGAGACTGTCCTCAGTTCTTTTCATTCTTTCTTCTCTATTCTGCTCTGAGGTAGTTATTTCCACTATTTTATCTTCCAGGTCACTTATCCGTTCTTCTGCCTCAGTTATTCTGCTATTGATCCCATCTAGAGTACTTTTAATTTCATTTCTTGTGCTGTTCATTGTTGCTTGTTTCATCTTTAGTTCTTCTAGGTCCTTGTTAATTCTATTTCCTAGGTTTTGGATAATCTTTACTATCATTATTCTGAATTATTTTTCAGATAGACTGCCTATTTCCTCTTCATGTTTAGGTCTGGTTGGATTTTTTCTTGCTCCTACATCTTTTGTGTGTTTTTCTGTCTTCTCATTTGGTTTATCTTACTCTGTTTGGGGTCTCCTTTTTGCAGGCTGCAGGTTCTTAGTTCCCATTGTTTTTAGTGTCTCTCCCCAGTGGCTAAAGTTGGTTCAGTGGGCTGTGTAAGCTTCCTGGTGGAGGGGACTAGTGCCTGTGTTCTGCTGGATGAGTCTGGATCTTGTTTATCTGGGGGGCTAGTGTCCATTTGGTGGTGTGTTTTGGGGTGCCTGTGAACTTATTATGATTTTAGGCAGCCTCTCTGCTAATGAGTGGTTTGTGTTCCTGTCTTGCTAGTTGTATGGCATAGGGTGTCCAGCACTGTAACTTTCTGGTCGTTGAGTGAAGACGGGTGCTGGTGTTGAGATGGAGATCTCTGAGAGATTTTCGCCTTTTGATATTATGTGGAGCTGGGAGGTCTCTTGTGGACCAGTGTCCTGAAGATAGCTCTTCCACGTCAGAGGCACAGCACTGACTCCTGTCTGCAGCACCAAGAGCCTTTCATCCACACGGTTCAGAATAAAAGGGAGAAAAAGTAGAATGAAAGAAAGAAAGAAAGAGAGAAAGAAAGAAAGAAAAAAGGAAAGAAAGGATGAAGGAAAGGAAGAAAGGATGAAGGAAAGGAGGAAAGAAAGGGAGAAACGAGTGAGAGTTGAAAAGAAGGAAGGGAGGAAGGAGGGAAGGAAAGAAGAAAGGGAGGAAGAAATGACGGAAGAAAGGAGGAAAGAATGGAAGAAAGAAAGAAAGTGGATAAAATAGAATAAAGTAAGATAAAATAAAATAAAGTTATTAAAATAAAAAATGATTATTAAGATAATTTTTTTAAGTTAAAAAAAATTAAACAACAACAAAAAAAGGACAGATAGAACCCTAGGGCAAAAAATGAAAGCAAAGCTATACAGACAAAATCTCTCACAGAAGAATATACATACACACTCAGAAAAAGAGGAAAAGGGGAAAAAATAATAAATCTTGCTCTCAAAGTCCACCTCCTCAATTTGGGATGTTTCATTGTCTATTCATATATTCCGCAGATGCAGGGTACATCAAGTTGATTGTGGGGATCTAATCTGCTGCTCCTGAGGCTGCTGGGAGAGATTTCCCTTTCTCTTCTTTGTTCGCACAGCTCCCAGGGCTCAGCTTTGGATTTGGCCCCGCCTCTGCATGTAGACTGCCAGAGGACGTCTGTTCTTCGCTCATACAGGACGGGGTTAAAGGAGCAGCTGACTTGGGGGCTCTGGCTCACTCAGGCTGAAGGGTGGGAGGGGCCCGGAGTGCGTGGTAGCCTTCAGCAGCAGAAGCCAGCACGACGTTGCACCAGCCTGAGCCGTGGGGTGCATTCTCCCAGGGAATTTTTCCCTGTATCCCGGGACCCTGGCAGTGTCGGGCTGCCCAGGCTCCCTGGAAGGGAGGTGTGGATAGTGACCTGTGCTTGCACACAGGCTTCTTCCTGGCGGCAGCAGCAGCCTTAGCATCTAAGCCCCTTCTCTGGGTTCCATGCCGTTAGCTGCAGCTCACGCCCATCTCTGGAGCTCCTTTAAGTAGTGCTCTTTATCCCCTCTCCTCACGTACCAGGAAACAAAGAGGGACGAAAAAGTCTCTTGCCTCTTTGGCAGGTCCAGACTTTTCCCCAGACTCCCTCTTGGCTAGCCATGGTGCACTAACACCCTGCAGACTGTGTTCACACCACCAACCCCAGTCCTCTCCCTGCGCTCCGACAGAAGCCAGAGCCTCAGCTCCCAGCCGCGCCCAGCCCAGCTGGTGAGCAGACAAGCCTCTCTGGCTGGTGAGTGCTGGTCTGCACCAATCCTCTGTGCGGGAATCTCTCCACTTTGCCCTCCGCACCCCTGTTGTTGTGCTCTCCTCCGTGGCTCTGAAGCTTCTCTGCTCCCCAAACCCACAGTTTCTGCCTGTGAAGGGACTTCCTAGTGTGTGGAAACCTTTCCTCCTTCACAGCTCCCTCCCACTTGTGCTGGTCACATCCCTATTCTTTTGTCTCTGTTTATTCTTTGTTCTTTTGCCCTACCCAGGTACGTGGGGCGTTTCTTGCATTTTGGGAGGTCTGAGGTCTTCTGGCAGCATTCAGTAGCTGTTCTGTAGGAGTTGTTCCACGTGTAGATGTATTTATGGTGTATCTGTGGGGAGGAAGGTGATCTCCAAGTCTTACTCTTCAGCCATCTTCTCTATCTCCCAAGAGTAGTATTTTAAAGGTAGATTTATGACAAGATGAACTCTGGCAGTCAGGCTGGCACAGGTGCTCCCCTCGCATTTGTGATGTAGGTGGAGTTCTCACTGGCCCAGTCACACGCCAGGACCCCCTAAGACTGCTCTTTGCTGGTGGCAGTGTCAGCTGGAACTTGGTTAATTCTTTTTTGCAAGTGGATGTCCAGCTGTTCTAGTACCATTGGTTGAAAAGTCTGTTTTTGCTCCACTCTATGGCTTTTGTTACTTTGTTAATGATAAGTTGACTATATCCGTGTGTACGTATTTCTAGGCTTTCTATTCTGTTCAATTGATCTATTTTTCTACTTTTTCACCAAGTATTGTTGAATCATAATAAGAGTTTAAGTCAGGAAATATCAGTGTCCAGATTTTTGTTGTTTATCTTCAATATTTTGTTGACTACTTTGAGCCTTTTGTCTCTCCATATAAACTTTAGAATTAGTTTGTCAGTATTCACAAAATAACTTGCTGAAATTTTGATTGGGGTTGTATTAATCTATAGATCAAGTTTTGAAGAAAGGACATCTTGACAATATTGAGTCTTCCTCATGGCTCACGAACATAGAATATCTCTCCATTTATTTAGATCTTCTCTGATTTTTTCATCAGTTGTTTAGCTTTCTTTATGTAGATCTTCTTACATATTTTGCTTGATTTGTAACTAAGCATTTGATTTTGGAGGGTGCTAATGTGGGTGCCATCATGTTTTTAATTTCAAATTCCTCTTGTTCATTGCTAATATATAGGAAAATGACTGACTTCTGTATATTAACATTACATCCTGTAAAGTTACTATTCAATATAATCACTTATTAGTTCCAAGAATTATTTTGTTGATTAAGATTTTTACATAGGTGATTATGTCATCTGAGAACAGAGGCAGTTTTAGTTCTTCCTTCCCAGTCTGTTTATATTTTTCCCCCTGTCCTATTGCATTATCTAGTATTTCCAATATGATGTTTAAAAGAAATGGTGGCATACTTGCCTTATTACTGATTTTAGTGGGAAAGCTTAAAGTTTCTCACCATTTAATATGATTATATCTGTAGTTTTACTTGTAGATATTCCTTATCAACTTACAGAAGTTCCCATTTATTTCTAGTTGATGACAGTTTTATCATGGATAGTTGCTGGATTTTGTCAAATGCTTTTTTATGCATCTATAGATAAGATCATGTGACTTTTTTTTACCTTGCTAATGTGATGAATTACATTATTTGCTTTCAAATTTTCAAATTTTTTAATTAGTTTTGCATACCTTTGGTAAATCTCATATGGTTGTGGTATATAATTCTTTTTTTTACATTACTGTATTTGATTTGCTAATATATTGTTGAGGATTTTGCATGTATGTTCAAAGAAATATTGGTCTGTACTTTTATCCTTGTAATGTCTTAGTCTGATTTTACTATTAAGGTAATTCTGGCTTCATAGAATGTGTTAGAAAGTTTTCCCACTGCTTCGATCTTCTGAAAAAGATTATAGAGAACTGGTATAATTTATTCATTAAATATTTCATAGAATTCACCAGTAAACCCAACTGGGCCTGGTACTTTCTGTTTTGGAATTTTCTTAAATATTGACTCATTTTCTTTAATAGATATAGGTCTATTCCAAATGTCTATTTCTTCTTTTGTGAGTTTTACCAAATTGTGTCTTTCAGAAAAATTGATTCATTTCATCTAGGCTATCAGATTTGTAAAATAGAGCTGTTCATAACATTTCTCTATTATTATTTTAATATCCAAGGGATATGTCACAATGTTCCCTCATCTACTTTTTTTTTCATCTTTATTGGAGTATAATTGCTTTACAATGGTGTGCTAGTTTCTTCCTCATAACAAACTGAATCAGGTATACATACACATATGTACCCTTATCTCCTCCCTCTTGGGTTTCCCTCTCTCCCATCCTCCCTATCCCACCCATACAGTTCGTCACAAAGCACTGAGCTGATCTCCCTGTGCTATGCGGCTGCTTCCCACTAGCTATCTATTTTACTTTTGGTAGTGTATATATGTCCATGCCTCTCTCTCACTTTGTCACAGCTTACCCTTCACCCTCCCCATATCCTCAAGTCCATTCTCTAGTAGGTCTGTGTCTTTATTCCTGTCTTGCCCCCAGGTTCTTCAGGACATTTATTTTTTCTTAGATTCCATATATATGTGTTAGCATACGGTATTCGTCTTTCTCTTTCTGACTTACTTTACTATGTATGACAGATTCTAGGCCCATCCACCTCACTACAAACAACTCCCATTTTGTTTCTTTTTATGGCTGAGTAATATTCCATTGTACAAATGTGCCACATCTTCTTTATCCATTCATCCGATGACAGACACTTAGATTGTTTCCATGTCCTGGCTATTGTAAATAGAGCTGCATTGAACATTTTGGTACATGACTCTTTTTGAATTATGCTTTTCTCAAGGTATATGCCCAGTAGTGGGATTGCTTGGTCATATGGTAGTTCTATTTGTAGTTTTTTTTTTTTTTTTGTAGTTTTTTAAGGAACCTCCATACTATTCTCCATAATGACTGTACCAATTCACATTCCCACCAGCCGTGCAAGAGTGTTCCCTTTTCTCCACACCCTCTCCAGCATTTACTGTTTCTAGAGTTTTTGATGATGGCCATTCTGGCCAGTGCGAGATGATATCTCATTGTAGTTTTGATTTGCATAATGATTAATGATGTTGGCCATTCTTTCATGTGTTTGTTGGCAGTCTGTATATCTTCTTTGGAGAAATGTCTATTTAGGTCTTCTGCCAATTTTTGGATTGTGTTGTTTGTTTTTTTGTTATTGAGCTACATGGGCTGCTTGTAAATTTTGGAGGTTAATCCATTGTCAGTTGCTTCATTTGCAAATATTTTCTCCCATTCTGAGGGTTGTCTTTTGGTCTTGTTTATGGTTTCCTTTGCTGTGCAAAAGCTTTGAAGTTTCATTAGGTCTCATTTGTTTATTTTTGTTTTTATCTCCATTTCTCTAGGAGATGGGTCAAAAAGAATCTTGCTGTGATTTATATCATAGAGTGTTCTGCCTATGTTTTCCTCTAAGAGTTTGATAGTGTCTGGCCTTACATGTAGGTCTTTAATCCATTTTGAGCTTATTTTTGTGTATTGTGTTAGGGAGTGTTCTAGTCTCATACTTTTACATGTACCTATCCAGTTTTCCCAGCACCACTTATTGAAGAAGCTGTCTTTTCTCCAATGTACATACCTGCCTCCTTTATCAAAGATAAGGTGACCATATGTGTCTGGGTTTATCTCTGGGCTTTCTATGCTGTTCCATTGATCTATATTTCTTTTTTGTGCCACTGTCATACTGTCTTGATTACTGTAGCTTTGTAGTACTGTCTGAAGTCAGGGGCCTGATTCCTCCAGCTCTGTTTTTCATTCTTAAGTTTGCTTTGTCTATCCAGGGTCTTTTGTGTTTGCATACAAATTGTAAAATTTTTTGTTCCAGTTCTGTGAAAATTGCCAGTGGTTGTTCGATAAGGATTGCATTGAAACTGTAGATTGCTTTGGGTAGTAGAGTCATTTTTACAATGGTGATTCTTCCAGTCCAAGAACATGGTATATCTCTCCATCTATTAGTATCCTCTTTAAGTTTTTTCATCAGTGTCTTTTCATTCTCTGCATATAGCTCTTTTGTCTCCTTAGGTTGGTTTATTCCTAGAAATTTTATTATTTTTGTTGCAATGGTAAGTGTGAGTGTTTTCTTGATTCTACTTTCAGATTTTTCATCATTAGTGTATAGGAATGCCAGAGATTTCTGTGCATTAATTTTGTATCCTGCTATTTACCAAATTCATTGATTAGCTCTAGTAGTTTTCTGGTAGCATCTTTAGGATTCTCTATGTATTGAATCATGTCATCTGCAAAGAGTGATAGCTTTACATCTTTTCCAATTTGGATTCCTTTTATTTCCTTTTCTTCTCTGATTCCAGTGGCTAAAACTTCCACAACTATTTTGAATAAGTATGGTGAGAGTGGGCAACTTTGTCTTATTCCTGATCTTAGTGGAAATGCTTTCAGTTTTTCACCCTTGACGACGATGTTGGCTTTGAGTTTGTCATGTATGGCCTTTATTATGTTGAGGAAATTTCCCTCTATGGCTACTTTCTGCAGGGTTTTTACCATAAATGGGTGTTGTATTTTCTTGAAAGCTTCTCTGCATGTATTGAGATGATCATATTGTTTTTCTCCTTCAATTTGTTCATACGGTGTACCACGTTGATTGATTTGCGTATATTGAAGAATACTTGCATTCCTGGAATAAACCTCAATTGATCATTGTGTATGATCCTTTTAATGTGCTGTTGGATTCTGTTTACTAATATTTTGTTGAGGGTTTCTGTATCTATGTTCATCAGTGATATTGGCCTGTAGTTTTCTTTCTTTGTGACATCCTTGTCTGGTTTTGATCTCAGTGTGATGGTGGCCTTGTGGAATGAATTTGGGAGTGTTCCTCTGTCTGCTATATTTTGGAAGAGTTTGCGAAGGATAGGTGGTAACTCTTCTCTAAATGTTTGATAGAATTTGCCTGTGAAGCCATCTGGTCCTAAGCTTTTGTTTATTGGAAGATTTTTAATCACAGTTTCAATTTCAGTGCTCATTATTGGTCTGTTCTTATTTTCTATTTCTTCCTGATTCCGTCTTGGCAGGTTATGCATTTCGTAAAATTTGTCCATTTCTTCCTGGTTGTCCATTTTATTGTCATAGAGTTGCCTGTAGTAATCTCTCATGATCTTTTTTATTTCTTCAGTGTCAGTTGTTACCTCTACTATTTCATTTCTAATTCTATTGAGTTATGTCTTCTCCCTTTCTTTCTTGATTAGTCTGGCTAATGATTTTCCAATTTAGCTTATCTTCTCAAACAACCAGCTTTTAGTTTTATTGATGTTTGCTATTGCTTCCTTCATTTCTCTTTCATTTTTTTCTGATCTGGTCTTTATGATTTCTTTCCCTTTCTGCTAACTTTGGGGTTTTCTTGTTCTTCTTTCTCTAATTGCTTTAGGTGCAATGTTAGATTATTTTATTCGAGATGCTTCCTATTTCTTAAGATAGGAATGTATTGCTATAAACTATCCTCTTAGAACTGCTTTTGCTGCATCTCATAGGTTTTGGGTCGTCGTGTCTGCATTGTCACTTGTTTCTAGTTGTTTTTTGATTTACTATTTGATTTCTGTAGTGATCACTTCGTTATTAAGTACTGTATTGTTTAGCCTCCATGTTTTTGTATTTTTTACAGGTCTTTTCCTGTAATTGATATCTAGTCTCATAGAGTTGTTGTTGGAAAAGTTACTTGGTAGTATTTCAATTTTCTTAAATTTACCAAGGCTTGATTTGTGACTCAAGATATGATCTATCCTGGGGTAATGTTCCATGAGCACTTGTGAAAAATGTGTATTCTGTTGTTTTTGGATGGTATGTCCTATAAATATCAAGTAAGTCCATCTTATTTGATGTATCATTTAAAGCTTGTGTTTCCTTATTTATTTTCATTCTGGATGATCTGTCCATTGTTGAAAGTTAGGTGTTAAAGTCCCCTACTACGAATGTGTTACTGTCGATTTCCCCTTTTATGGTTGTTAGTATTTGCCTTATGTGTTGAGGTCCTCCTGTGTTGGGTGCATAAATGTTTACAATTTTTATATCTTCTTCTTGGATCGAACCCTTGATCATTATGTAGTGTCCTTCTTTGTCTCTTGTAATAGACTTTATTTTAAAGTCTATTTTGTCTGATATGAGAATTGCTACTCCAGCTTTCTTCTGGTTTCCATTTTCATGGAATATCTTTTTCCATCCCCTTACTTTCAGTCTGTATGTGTCTCTAGGTCTGAAGTGGGTCTCTTGTAGACAGCATATATGTGGGTCTTGTTTTTGGATCCATTCAGCCAGTCTGTGTCTTTTGGTGGGAGCATTTTATCCGTTTACATTTAAGGTAATTACCGATATGTGTGTTCCTATTCCCATTTTCCTAATTGTTTTGGGTTTGTTATTGTAGGTCTTTTCCTTCTCTTGTGTTTCTTGCCTAGAGAAGTTCCTTTAGCATTTGTTGTAAAGCTGGTTTGGTGGTGCTGAACTCTCACAGCTTTTGCTTGTCTGTAAAGGTTTTAATTTCTCCATCAAATCTGAATGAAATCTTTGCTGGGTAGAGTAATCTTGGTTGCAGATACTTCTCCTTCACCACTTTAAATATGTCCTGCCAGTCCCTTCTGGCTTGAAGAGTTTCTGCTGAAAGATCAGATGTTAACCTTATGGGGATTCCCTTGTGTGTTATTTGTTGTTTTTCCCTTGCTGCTTTCAATATGTTTCCTTTGTAGTTAATTTTTGATAGTTTGATTAATATGTGTCTTGGCATGTTTCTCCTTGGATTTATCCTGTATGGGACTCTCTGTGTTTCTTGGACTTGATTAACTATTTCCTTTCCCTTATTAGGGAAATTTTCAACTATAATCTCTTCAAATATTTTCTCAGTCCCTTTCTTTTCCTCTTCTTCTTCTGGAACCCCTTTATTTCGAATGTTGCTGTGTTTAATGTTGTCCCAGAGATCTCTGAGACTGTCCTCAGTTCTTTTCATTCTTTTTTCCTTATTCTGCTCTGCAGTAGTTATTTCCACTATTTTATCTTCCAGGTCACTTGTCTGTTCTTCTGCCTCAGTTATTCTGCTATTGGTCCCATCTAGAGTATGTTTAACTTCATTTATTGTGTTGTTCATCATTGCTTCTTTCATCTGTAGTTCTTCCAATTCCTTGTTAATTCTATTTCCAAGATTTTGGAACATCTTATCTATCATTATTCTGAATTTTTTGTCAGGTAGACTGCCTATTTTCTCTTCATTTGTTAGGTCTGCCAGGTTTTTATCTTGCCCCTTCATCTGCTGTGTGATTTTCTGTCTTTTCATTTTACTTATCTTACTGTGTGTGGGGTCTCCTTTTGGCAGGCTGCAGGGTCATAGTTCCCATTGTTTTTGGTGTCTGTCCCCAATGGCTATAGTTGGTTCAATGGGTTGTGTCAGCTTCCTGGTGGAGGGGACTAATGCCTGTGTTCTGGTGGATTAGACTTGATTTTGTCTTTCTGGTGGGCAGGTCCACGTCTGGTGGTGTGTTTTTTTTTTTTTTCTGTACATGGGCCTCTCACTGTCGTGGCCTCTCCCGTTGTGGAACACAGGCTCCAGACTCACAGGCTCAGCGGCCATGGCTCACGGGCCCAGCCGCTCTGTGGCATGTGGAGTCTTCCCGGATTGGGGCACGAACCCGCATCTCCTGCAACGGCAGGTGGACTCTCAACCACTGCGCCACCAGGGAAGCCCTGGTTTTGTGTTTTGGGGTGTCTGTGGACTTATGATTTTAGACAGCCTCTCTGCTAATGGGTGGGATTGTGTCCCAGTCTTGCTAGTTGTTTGGCATAGGGTGTCCAGCACCTTAGCTTGCTGGTCGTTCAGTGAAGCTGGTTTCTTGTGTTGAGATCAAGATGTCTGGGAGATTTTTGCCGTTTGATATTTTGTGGAGTTAGGAGGGCTCTTGTGGACCAGTGTCCTGATTTTGGCTCTCCCTCCTCAGAGGCACAGCACTGACTCCTGGCTGCAACACCGAGGCTTTCATCCACGTGGATCAGAATAAAAGGGAGAAAAAGTAGAAAGAAAGAAAGAAAGAAAGAAAGAAAGAAAGAAAGAAAGAAAGAAAGAAGAAAGGAAGGAAGGAAGGAAGAAAGGAAGGAAGAAAGGAAGGAAGAAAGAGGGAAAGAAAAGTAGGAAGAAAGAAAGAGAGAGAGAGAGAGAAAGAAAGAGAGAGGGACAGAGATGGATGGAGGGGAGGAGTGAGGGAGGGAGGAAGGGAGGAAGGAAGAAAAGAAGAAAGAAAGAAAAAGAAAGAAAGAAAGAAAGGAAGAAAGAAAGAAAGAAAGAAAGAAAGAAAGGAAGGAAGAAAGGAAGGTCGTAAGGAAGGAAGGGAGGGAGGAAGGAATGAAGGAAGGAAGAAAGAAAGGAAGGAAGAAAGGAAGAATGGCAGAAAGAAAGAAAGAAAGAAAGGATAAAATAGAATAAAGTAAGATAAAATAAAATAAATTTATTAAAATAAAAAATAATAGGATAAAAATATTTTTTTTTTAAGTTTAAAAAAACAAAAACAAAATGGACACATAGATCCCTAGGACAAATGGTGAAAGCAAAGCTATACAGACAAAATCTCACACAGAATACCTATACACATTCACAAAAAGAGGAAAAGGTGAAAAAATAATAAATCTTGCTCTCACAGTCCACCTCTTCAATTTGGGATGATTCGTTGTCTAGTCATGTATTCCACAGATTCAGCGTACATCAAGTTGATTGTGGGGGTTTAACCCACTGCTCCTGAGGCTGTTGGGAAAGATTTCCCTTTTTCTTCTTTGTTCGCACAGCTGCCGGGGCTCAGCTTTGGCTTTGGTGCTACCTCTGTGTGTAGGTCGCTGGAGGGCGTCTTTTGTTCGCTCAGACAGGATGGGGTTAAAGGAGCCGCTGATTAGGGGGCTCTGGATCCCTCAGGCTGTGGGGAGGGAGGGGCATGGAGTGCGGACCTAGCCTGTGGCAGCAGAGGCCATCAGGGATATGCACCAATCTGAGGCACACCTTGCATTCTCCCGGGGAAGTTGTCCCTGGATCCTGGGGCCCTGGCAGTGGTGGGCTGCACAGGCTCCCCGGAAGGGAGGTGTGGATAGTGACCTGTTCTCACACACAGGCTTCTTGGTGGAGGCAGCAGCAGCCTTAGCGTCTCCTGCCCGTCTCTGTGGTCCGCGATGTTAGCCGTGCCTCGCACCGATCTCTGGAGCTCCTTTAAGCAACACTCTTAATCCCCTCTCCTCGTGCACCAGGAAGCAAAGAGGGAAGAAATAGTCTCTTCCTTCTTTGGCAGGTCCAGACTTTTCCCTGGTTTCCCTCCCAGCTAGCCATGGTGCACTTAACCCCTGCAGGCTGTGTTCACACCGCCAGCACCAGTCCTGTCATTGTGCTCCAACCGAAGCCTGACCCTCAGCTCCCAGCCCCTGCCTGAGCCGGTCGGTGAGCAGACAAGCCTCTCGGGCTGGTGTGTGCCCGTTGGCACCGATCCTTTGTGTGGGAATCTCTCTGCTTTGCCCTCCAAGCCCCTGTTGCTGTGTTCTCCTCCATGACTCCAAAGCTTTCCCCTTCCGCCACCCACAGTCTCCCCCCATGAAAGGGATCCTAGTGTGTGGCAACCTTTCCTCCTTCACAGCTCCTTCCCCCTGGTGCTGGTCCTGTTCCTATTCTTTTGTCTCTGTTTATTCTTTTTTTTTTTCTTTTGCCCTACTCAGGTACGTGGGGAGTTTCTTGCATTTTGGGAGGTCTGAGGTCTTCTGCCACCGTTGAGTAGGTGTTCCTTAGGAGTTGATCCACGTGTAGATGTATTTCTGGTGTATCTGTGGGGAGGAGGTGATCTCTGCATCTTACTCTTCTGCCATCTTCTCTCCGAACCACCCCCATCTAATTTTGATACTAATAATTCGTGTCCTCACACATCTTTTTCTTGGTTAGACTGGCTATAAATTTATTGATTTTATTAATCTTTTCAAAGAAAGAGCTTTGGTTTTAATTTTCTCTTTTGATTTCTTATTTTTAATTTCATTGATATTGCTTTAATTTTATTATTTATTTTCTTCTGCTTGTGTTGGATTTAACTTGCTCTTCTTTTGCTAGTTTCCTAATGTGTAAGTTTAGATTATTTGATTTCAGATCTTTCTTCTTTTTTAATATATGCATTCAATGTTATAAAATTCCCTCTAAGCTTTGACTACATTCCATAAATTTTGATAAGGTCTGTTTTCGTTTTTACTTAGTTCAAAATATTTCAAAATTTCTCTTTAGATTTCTTCACTGACCCATGTGTTATTTGTAAATGTTATTTTTTTTAATTTTTTTTTTTTTTTGTGGTACGCAGGTCTCTCACTGCTGTGGCCTCTCCTGTTACAGAGCACAGGCTCCAGACGCACAGGCCCAGTGGCCATGGCTCACGGGCCTACCTGCTCCGCGGCATATGGGATCTTTCCGGACCGGGGCACGAACCCGTTTCCCCTGCATCGGCAGGCGGACTCTCAACCACTGCGCCACCAGGGAATCCCCTGTAAATGTGGTTTTTTAAATTTCCAAATATTTAGGAATTTTCCAGCTATCTTTCTGTTATTGATATCTAGTTTAATTTCATTGTGGTCTGAGAGCAGGTACTGTATGAGTTATACTATTTTAATTTTGTTAAGGTGTGTTTTATGGCTCAGAATGCGGTCTATCTTGGTGAATGTTCCTTATGAGCCTGAGAAGACTGTGCATTCTGTTTTTGAATGAAGTAGTCTTTGGATGTGCAATATATCGTGTTGATCAAAGCTGTTGTTGAGTTCAACTATGTCCATACTGACTTTCTGACTTTTGCATCTGTCCATTTCTTTCTTTTTTTTTTGTGGTACACGGGCCTCTCACTGTTGTGGCCTCTCCCGTTGTGGAACACAGGCCCCAGATGCACAGGCTCAGCAGCCATGGCTCACGGGTCCAGGCACTCCGTGGCATGTGGGATCCTCCCAGACTGGGGCATGAACCTGCGTCCCCTGCATCAGCAGGCAGACTCTCACCCACTGTGCCACCAGGGAAGCCCACATCTGTCCATTTCTGTTAGAGGAATACTGAAGTCTCCAACTATAAAAGTAGATTAATCTATTTATCCTTTCCGTTCTATCAATTTTTACCTCTCATATTTTGATGCTTGTTTCTTAGGCACATACACATTAAGAAGTGTATCTTTTTATTGGAGAATTGAGCTATTTATCATTATGTACTGAGCCTCTTTTTTCCAGATAACTTTCTTTATTCTCAAGTCTGCTCTGTCTGAAATTAATATTTCTACTCCTGCTTTATTTTTTGTGTTATCATTATAACACTCCATCCATTTACTTTTAATGTTCATCTGTTTTTACTTTCAAACTGAGTTATATGTTGACAACATGTAGTTGGGTCTTGGTTTTCAATCCACTCTGACAGTCCCCATCTTTAAATTGGTACATTTAGATCATTGGTGTAAAAAGCGATCATTGAGAGAGTTGAATGAATGTCTACCATATTTGTTACTGTTTTCTTTTTACTTCTGTTCTTTGTTCTTATTTTGGTCTTCCCCTTCTTTTATACCTTTTTGTGATTTGTAATTGAGTGTTTTACATGATTAATTTTTCTCTTCTTTCTTCGCATATCAGTTATGCTTCTTTTTTAAAACTCTTATTCATTGAGTGCCCTAGTGTGCAATATGCATTTACAACTAATCCAAGTTCACTTTAAAATACACTATACCATTTCATGAATAGCCCTAGTACCTTAAAATAACAAAATATTCCTAATTACTCTCTTGTACCTTGTATAATTGCTGTCATTCACTTTACATGTTCATAATCATACAAAATAGAATATATTGTTGCTATCATTATTTTGAAAAAATTGCTATCTGTTAGATCAATTAAGTATTAAAAAAATAAAAGATTTTACTTCACCTTCTTATTCTTTATCTGGGGGGTTTCCCTTCTTTATGTAGTTCTGTATTTCTGACCAATATGAATTTCCTTCTCTCTAAAGAACTTTCTAAACATTTTTTGAAAGGAATTTCTACTGGTAACAAATTCTCTCACACAAATATTTTTTTTGTCTGAGAAAGTCTTTATTTCTCTTTCAGTTTTGAAGAGTAATTTCACAGGGTACACAATTTTATATCAGTGTTTTTTTTTTCTCAACATTTTAAATATTTTATTCCACTCTTACTACTTGCATGATTTCTGAAAAATCAGATGTAATTATTATCTTTGCCCTTCTATAGGTATTTTTTTCATCTGGCTTCCTTCAGGATTTTCTCTTTACCTTTGATTTTCTGTAGTTTGAAAATTATTTGCCTAGGTGTTTTCTTTTATTTTGTATTTGGCATTTATCCTACTTTATATTCTTTGACATTCTGGATCTGTGGTTTAATGTCTGACATTAAGTTGGGGAAGTTCTTAGTCCTTATTGACTCAGATATTTCTTCTAGTTCCTCCTTTTTTTCTTCATTGGTTTTTCCTTATGCATATGTTGCTCATTTTTTAGTTGTTCCACAGTTCTTGAATATAGTTCTTTTTTTCCAGTCTTTTTTATGTTGGCTTTTCAGTTTTGAAGATTTTAATGTAGATACACTCAAGTTTGAGGGTCTTTTTCCCCTTAGCCCTATCCAGTCTACTAATGAGACCATCAAAGGCATTCTTCATATTTCTGTTACAGTATTTTTGATCTCTCACATTTCTTTTTGGTTCTTTCTGGAATCCTTTCCACTCTGCTTACATAGCCTATCTGTTTTTTCATGCTACCTACTTTATCCATTAAATTAATTAGCATATTAAGCATATGCTAAATTCCCTGTCTGATATATCCAGCATCACAGCCATATCTGAGTTTGGTTCTGATGCTTGGTCTGTCTCTTCAAACTGTGTCTTTTTTACCTTTCAGTATGTCTTGGAATGTTTTTCTTGATAGCCAGTTGTGATATTCTGGGTAAAAAGATCTACTGTATATATGTCTTTAGTAATGTGGTGGTAAGGTGTTGTGGAAAGAAGCATTCTATTGTCCTATGATTATGTCTTAGTCATTCAGTGAGCCTATGCTCTGGACTATGAATTTCAGATATGCTTCTTAGGTTTTTCCCCTGTTAAAATGGGACAGAATGGATAGAGTGGGCATGCATTGGGTGTTTTCCTTCTCCAATATGGAAACTTAAGGGGGGTGGACATATATATGTCCCTCCCCCCAGATCAGTTCGGCTCTTCTAAAACCCCTGAACATTAGACTCTGGTTAAATTCAGCATGATGACTATAGTTAATATTACTATATTGTATATTTGAAATCTGCTAAGTAAGTTTTTTCACACACACATAAAAGATAACACAATCAGAAATTGCTTTTGTTCTTATGTTGTTCTTCAGAAAACAGAACAATTCATCCCTTTTCTACATGGAACTCAAATAATAGGAATATAAAAAAACAAAAACAAAACTGGGAATGAATTGTTCTATAAGCCCCCCTATCCCCACAATATTTAAGACAAGATTTAACCTTAACTCTGGGAGGGTAATTTCTGACAGTGTAATTTGAGTAGTTTTAGTCAAATGATCAAAAGCTGATGTTTTAGATTTTCCCTAAATGAGCAACATTACTTTCTCTCCTACTTTTCTGTGTTTCTCTAACTTGTACTCTGAAGCCATTTTTGATACTGAAAAAAAAATACTGTGTTCCACATAAAAGTAATAAACTATTATAGTCTTTATTAATTGAGCACTTGTAATACTTTGTCCAGACACTGTCCTAAGTGTTTTATGTGCATTATCTCATATAACTCCTGCTATACTCTATACTAGATAATATTACTATTTAAATATTAGAGAAGGGAAAGCTGAGAATTCAGGATTAAGTAATTTGCATTAAGTCAGAGAGCACAAAAATGGAAATGTGCGACTTGAACATAAGTCTTTGTAACTCCATATTCCAAGCTATTGAATATGATGTAATTCTGCATCTCACCACTGTGGATCCATCACTTGGGTAAATGCTATCAATCTCTGGACAATCTTAGTTTTTGCCCAATCAATTGTATAATACTTGAGCTTTTTCTTAATCTCTGCTGATATGTTGTCTTTATAACAATGTACTCTGGATTGAAGGTCCCTGACATGACTAGTAGTTTACTTCCTTTTCTGGGCTATGTGTTCCCTGTTGTTATAACCCTTTATTTTCTGAGAGGTTTTACTTTCATTGGTCTACATGCCTGTTGCTTGTTTTGTCATAAATATTCTCACCAATATTTGCTACTTATTTTTCTCAGAATAGTTGGATTCTGTCTTCCCAATCTAGACCTCAGCAAGAAAATCTTGCTCTAGTGAATTCAGCAAAATCTGATATCAATCTTTAAACACTTCCCATGGGGAAAAATGAGGCCAGTAAGAAGATGTTCAGGTTTTAGCCTTTGTCCTTCTGCACAGATGAGGATTTAGTCTTGCTAATGTCCAACCAAATGCTACAAGATCAGCATAACTTTCCTAGATGAAGACAAGATAGAGACATTTGCTTTTCCTGAGTTTCAATTTACTTGATGTGAGAAATTAGTTGATATTAGGAAGACTTAGAAAATGTTATGCTAGAGTATTTTTAATACCTCTTTTTCACCTCTATAAATAAATACTACAGCAGGCAAGAAACTCCCTTTTCCTGTCTCTAGAAATCAGCCTTGTTCTGTGGTCCCAGACTTCTGAGGTACTATGCTAATTAGCTCATTCTCTGAGAGTTACCTTCCAAGCAGTCCAAATGGCATTCTGCAGAAGAGTTTTTTTCACCTAAAGTGTAGTGTGTTTGACCCTAGTGACTTGCTTGCTAGATGATATTTTTTTGTAGTACAAAGAAATTTTTCAAAAATATTATTGATGCATTTTAATGTTATTAGAAAAATATAATTAGTATATTAAACCCATGATTGAATGGAATTTATTGCTTAGAGCATTGATAAAGTGAATAGTAATTTAAAAATATATTTGAGAAAATACAGACTATTAGGTGAAAATACTAGAAAGTAGTCTATACAAATGTAAGAAAATGTGTGAAGTTTACATATGAATGATTGGAGTTTGGACGTTAATGACAAGTCTTGAAAGTTCCAAGTTTACAAAACGTTTAATATTTTAGAAGAAAATATATTTATGTGGTTCAAACTTTCAACAAGATAATAGAACATCTTACTTTTTAAAGTATTTTAGGGCTTCCCTAGTGGCGCAGTGGATGAGAGTCCACCTGCTGATGCAGGGGACACGGGTTCGTGCCCCAGTCTGGGAAGATCCCACATGCTGCGGAGCGGCTGGGCCCGTCAGCCATGGCCGCTGAGCCTGCGCGTCCGGAGCCTGTGCTCCGAAATGGGAGGGGCCACGACAGTGAGAGGCCTGCGTACCGCAAAAAATAAAAATAAAAAAATAATAATTTTAAAATTTCCCACAAATATAACAGATTGCTTCTATTACTAATTTTCTGTGTAGTATATCTTTCCAGAGATTTTTATATTTATGTAAAAGCTCATAAAATATTTATTACTTAATTATCTACTTTTGACACAAATGGAAGATTACTATACAAATTGTTCTGCATCTTGCTTCTTCAAGTTAACAAACGTGTGGTTATTTTTCATATCAATATACAGAAAGCTTTATCATTTTTGTTTGTTTTGTTTATAAATTAATAGACTTTATTTCTTAAAGCAGTTTTAGTTTACACAGAAATTAGCAAGTAAAGCGAGTTCCCGTTTACCTCTCACCCTCCCCAGTTTCCTTATTATAAACATCTTACATTTGTGTAGTACATTTGTTACAATTGGTGAGCCAAGTTGATATATTTATTATTATTATTATTACTAAAGTACAAAATTTATATTAGGGTTTATTTTTGTGTTGTGCAGTTCTATAAGTTTTGATAAATGCATACTGTCATGTATACATCATTTCAGTGTTGTTCAGGATAATTTCACTGCCCTAAAAATGACCTGTGTTCCATCTGTTCTTCTCTCCTTCCCTCCACTCCCTAATAGCTCCACTGATCATTTTATTATCTATATAGTTTTACCTTTTACAGAATGTCATGTGGTTGGAATCATACAGTATGTTGCTTTTCAAGTTTGGCTTCTTTCACTCAGCCATATGGTTTCAAGTTTCTTTCATGTCTTTTAGTGGCTTGATAGCTCGTTTTCTTTTTATTGCTAAATAATATTTTTTTGTATTGGTGTTGTATAGTTTGTTCATCCACTCACCTATTGAGAGACATTTTGATTGCTTTCAAGTTTGGATAATTATGAATAAAGCTGCTATAAACTTTCATGTTTAGATTTTTATATGGATATATATTTCCAGCTCATTTGGCTTAATAACTAAGAGCTCAATTGCTGGATGATATGGTAGGACTATGTTTAGTTTTGAAAGGAACTGCTACAGTTTCTTCCAAAGTGGCTGTACCATTTTGCATTCTCATTAGCAATGAAAGTTTCTATCACTCCAGATCCTTAGTATATTTGGGCTTGTTTTGGATTTTAACCATTGTAATAGATGTGTAGTGGGATTTCATTGCTGTTATGAGTTGAAATTTCCTAATGATATAAGGTACAAGCATGTTTTCCTATGCTTCTTTGTCATCTGTATGTCTGGTGAATTGGCAGTTAAGATCTGTTGCTCACTTTTAAAAATATTACTAATGTTGCAGTATTATTTATGGATAAATTCTCCTTTATCCATTGGTTTAAAATATTTTCTTTATATTTATGTGCTAAAATATTAAATAGATACAGAGGTAGAAATCTTCTACTCTCTTAATTTTTATATATACGTCTCTGAACCAGTGTAGTCATATTTTCAATATTATGATTTCTGTGACTTTTTGTTTTACCTTCTTAATTATTTTAAGTGAATGGTTTAGTAGTTTAAAGTTACATCCATATTGTTGTGAAACAGTTCTCCAGAATGTTTTCTTCTTCCGAAACTGAAAGTCCATGTCTGTTGAGGAAAAACTCCCATTTCTCCCTCTCTCTAGGCCCTGAAGCCACAATTTTATTATTTGTTTTTATGAGTTTGACTCCTTTACATATCTCATACAAGTGGAATCATAGAGTATTTGTCTTTTGTGACTAGGTTATTCTATTTACTATAACGTCCTCAAGGCTCTTCATGTTGTAGCATGTGACAGGACTTCTTTTTTTTTCTGAATAAAATATCTTTTTATTTAATTAATTAATTTTCTACAAACACTTATTTATACAGGTGTATAGTTGCTTTACAATGTTGTGTTAGTTTCTTGCTGTACAGGAAAGTGACAGGACTTTTTTTTTTCTTTTAATGAGCAATATTTTATTTTTCAACCAGATGAATTCAAACATTCCAGAAGAATCCAGCATCAAAAGAACAATATGCAGATTTAAGATTGGATATAGAACACTGATGTTAGTAGGGAAAAAGCCTCAGAATACTGGTGAATGTCCATGGTTATGTGAGTGACTCCTTTTTTTTTGGCTATAAAGATGCTTTCTGATTTTATTTGATTTTATTTATTTATTTTTCTTTTTTTATTGAGGTATATTTGCTTTATAATGTTGTGTTAGTTTTTGCTGTACAGCAAAGTTAGTCAACCATATGTACACATATATCCTCCTTTTTTTTGTATTTCCTTCTCATTTAGGTCACCAAAGAGCATTAAGTAAAGTTCCCTGTGCTATACAGCAGGTTCTCATTAGTTATCTATTTTATACATATTAGTGTAAATATGTAAATTCTAATCTCCCAATTCTTCCCACCCCTTTTCCCCTCTTTGGTGTCCATACGTTTGTTCTCTGTATCTCTGTCTCTATTTCTGCCTTGCAAACAGGTTCTTCTCTACCATTTTTCTAGATTCCACATATATGTGTTAATATACAATACTTGTTTTTCTCTTTCTGACTTACTTCGCTTTGTATGACAGTCTCTAGGTCTATCCACATCTTTACAAAGGGCTCAATTTCATTCCTTTTTATGGCTGAGTAAAATTCCATTGTATATATGTACCACATCATCTTTATCAATTCATTTGTTGATGGACATTAAGGTTGCTTCAATAACCTGGCCATTGTAAATAGTGCTGCAATGAACATTGTGGTACATGTTTCTTTTTGAATTATGGTTTTCTCAGGGTATATGCCCAGTAGTGGGATTGCTGGGTCATATGGTAGTTCTATTTTTAGTTTTTTAAGGAACCTCCATACTTTTCTCCATAGTGGCTGTATCAATTTACATTCCCACCAACAGTGCAAGAGGGTTCCCTTTCCTCCACACCCTCTCCAGCGTTTATTGTGTGTAGATTTTTTGATGATGGCCATTCTGACCTGTGTGAGATGATACCTCGTTGTGGTTTTGATTTGCACTTCTTTAATAATTAGTGATGTTGAGCATCTTTCCACGTTCCTCTTGGCCATCTGTATGTCTTCTTTGGAGAAATATCTATTTAGGTCTTCCACCCATTTTTTTAACATCTTTATTGGACTATAATTTCTTTACAATGTTGTGTTAGTTTCTGATGTATAATAAAGTGAATCAGCTACACGTATACATACATCCCCATATCCACTCCCTCTTGAGTCTCCCTCCCACCCTCCCTATCCCACTCCTCTATGTGGTCACAAAGCACTGAGTTGATTTCCATGTGCTATGTGGCTGTTTCCCACTAGTTAACTATTTTACATTTGGTAGTGTATATATGTCAATGTCACTCTCTCACTCCTTCCCAGCTTACCCTTCCCCCTCCCCGTGTCCTCAAGTCCATTCTGTTTTGAGCTGCATGAACTGTTTGTATATTTTGGAGATTAATCACTTGTCCATTGCTTCATTTACAAATATTCTCTCCCATTCTGTCTGTTGTCTTTTCGTTTTGTTTATGGTTTCCTTTGCTGCTCAAAAGCTTTTAAGTTTCATTACATCCCATTTGTTTATTTTTGTTTTTATTTTCACTACTCTATGAGATGGGTCAAAAAAGATCTTGCTGTGATTTATGTCAAACGGTGTTTTTCCTATGTTTTCCCCTCAGAGTTTTATAGTGTGTCTCCTTACATTTAGGTCTTTAATCGATTTTGAGTTTATTTTTGTGTATGGTATAGATAACCATATGGTATGGAGAACTTCTTACTTCCTAAATTTTTAAAGCTGAATTATATTAGGTTTTTAAAAATATTATTATATATTGGGTGGTCCAAGAATTGCCTTCAGGTTTTTAAGTACAAATAAAAGACACACTTTTCATTTTCATCAAGAACTTTATTGAACAACATATTCACCCTTTTGTTCCACTGCCTTCTTCCATTTTTCAGGCAATTTGGTAATTCCATCTTCCCAAAACTCTTTACCTTTTTGAGCAAAGAACAGTTTCAGGTGCCTTTTACAGTCTTCCAGGGAGTTGTAATATTTTCCATTAAGAGAATTTTGTAAAGACCAAAATATATGTAAATCTGAAGTTGCAATGTCTGGAGAATACAGTGGATGAATCAGAACTTCTCAGCCAATCTGTAGCAGTTTTTGCCTGGTCATGAAATAAACATGCGGTCTTGCCTTATCCTGATGGAGGATTATGCATTTTCTGTTGACTAATTCTGGACGCTTTTGGTCGAGTGCTGATTTCAGTTGGTTTAATTGGGAGCAGTACTTGTTGGAATTAATTGTTTTGTTTTCTAGAAGGATCTCATAATAGAGGACTCCCTTCCAATCCCACCATATACACAACACCTTCTTTGGATGAAGACCAGCCTTTGGTATGATTGGTGGTGGTTCATTTTGCCTGCCCCATGATCTCTTCATTCCCCATTGTTGTACATTACCCACTTTTCTTCGCCTGTCACAATTTGTTTTAAAAACGGAATGTTTTCATTACGTTTTAGTAGGTAATCCCATGGGGAAATACGTTGAGTTTTTTTCACTTAACTTACGTGGAACCCAAACATCAAAGCGATTCACATAACCAACCTGGTGCAAATGATTTTCAATGCTTGATTTGGGTATTTTAATATGTCGGTTATCTCCCATATGGTATAAGTTTGATTGTTCTCAGTTATTATTTCAATTTGATCACTATCAATTTCAACTGGTCTGCCTGATTATGGAGCATCATCCAGCAAGAAATCTCCAGCAGGAAACGTCACACACCACTTTTGACTCGTTCAATCACTAACAGCACCTTCTCCATACACTGCACAAATATTTTTGTGCGTTTCAGTTACCTTTCTTGAAATAATAAAGCATAATATGACAAAAATTTTGCTTTTTTCTCCATCTTCAATATTAAAATGGCTACACAAAAAGTCACCAATTTTGATGTATTTTTTAAATTCATGCTGATAAGATGATAGCTGTCACATACAATCTGACAAAATTGTTTCGAATGAAGTTAAAGACAAATAAGTGCTGCTAGACCCATCTTATGGGAAAAAAATGAATGAAACTTTTGAACCTCCAACATATGTGTGTGTGTGTATATATATATATATATATATATATATATATATATATAATTTTCTTTATCCATTTATCCATCAATGTACATTTGGGTTATTTCCATATCTTGGATATTGTGGATAATGCTGCAATAAACATAGTTATGCAATATTTTCTTGATATTGCTTTCGATTATACTAGATATATATTCACAAATGGGATTGATGGGTCATATGATAATTCTATTTTTATTTTCTGAGTAGCCTCCAAACTGTTTCTCATAGTGGCTGCACCATTTAAGATTACCACCAACAGTGTACAAGGGTTCCAATTTCTTTACAGCCATGCCATGCCATGACTTGTCTTTCTTTCTTTCTTTCTTTCTTTCTTTCTTTCTTTCTTTCTTTCTTTCTTTCTTTCTTTCTTTCTTCTTTCTTTTTATAGTGGAAATGCTAATGGGTATGAGGTGATATCTCATTGTGGTCTTGATTTGCTTTTCTGTAACGATTAATGATGTTAAGCATCTTTTCATGTGCTTATTCACCATTTATATATCTTCTTTGAGAAATGTCTATTCAAGTCCTTTACCCAATTTTGTTTCTTTTTGTTGTTGTTGACTTGAAGTTCTTTATGTATCTTGGATATTAACTCATTAACAGATATATGATTTACAAATATTTTTTCCCATTCTGTGGGCTGTCTTTTCACTCTTTTATTTCCTTTAATGTACACATGTTTTTACTTTTGATGTATTCCAAGTTATCTACTTATACTTTTGTTCCCTGTGCTTTGGTGTCATATCCATGAATCACTGTCATAATCCAGTGTCATGGAGAATTTTCCCTTAAAGTTTTCTAATTTTAACTCTTACATATGGGGTCTTTAATCCATTCTGAGTTAATGTTTGTATGTGTTTTAACTTAAAGGTTTAACTTAAGAGTCCAAATTCATTCTTTTGCATGGAAACATTTTTTTTCCCCAACATCCTTTACTGTAAAGACTGTTCTTTCCCCAGTGAATGGTCCTGGAACGCTTGTCAAAATTATTTGTCCATATCTAAGAGGGTTTCTTTCTTGTCTCTTTATTCTATTACTTTGGCCTACATATCTGTCTTTTTTTTTTTGTGGTATGCGGGCCTCTCACTGTTGTGGCCTCTCCCATTGTGGAGCACAAGGTCCAGATGCGCAGGCTCAGAAGCCATGGCTCACGGGCCCAGCCGCTCCGCGACATGTGGGATCCTCCCAGACCGTGGCTCAAACCCGTGTCCCCTGCATCGGCAAGTGAACTCTCAACCACTGCACAACCAGGGAAGCCCTACATGTTTGTCTTTATGTCAGTAATAACCTGTTTTGTTCTTACTGTAGTTTATAGTAAGTTTTAAAATCAGAAGTGTAAGATCTCTAACTTTGTTTGTCTTTTAGAAGAATGTTCTGGTTATTTGGAATCCCTTGAGATTACATGTGAAATTTAGGGCACATTTTTCTATTTCTACAAAAAGCACCATCGGGATTTTGATAAGACTTTTACTGAATCTGTAGACTACTTTGATTAGTATTGACATCATAACAGTATTAAGTGTTCCAATCCATGAACACTGAATATCATTCCATTTATTTGTCTTCTTTAATTTCTTTCAGTGATGTTTTATAGTTTTCATTATACAAGTATTTCTCCTCCTTAGTTAAGTTTATTTCTAAGTATTTTATTCTTTTTGATGCTATTGCTATTAGAATTTTTTCTTAATTCCTTTTCTGGATTTTTTATTGTTATTGTATAGAAAAGTAACTGATTTGTCTATTGATTTTGTATCTTGCAAATTTTCTGAATTTGATTATTAGTGATAACAGGTTTTTATGATTTTTAAAGTGTTTTCTAGATATAAGATCATGTCCTCTGTGAACAGAGGTAATTTTATTCCTTTTCCAATTTAGATGCCTTTCATATATATTTTCTTGTGTAACGGATCTGGCTAGAACTTCCAGTGAAATGTTGAATAGAGAAAGCCAAAGAGGCATCCTTGTTTTTTCCCTGATCTTAGAGAAAAATATTTCAGTTCTTCACTATTGAGTATGATGTTAGCTGTTAAGCCTTTTATTTATATATTTTATTATGTTGAATAATTTTTCCAGTTCTTAAGTTGAGTATTTTTACAATGAAATTTTGTTAAATTTTGTCTCATGCTTTTTCTTAATCAAGTAAGATGATCATGAGTTACTTTTCATTCTGTTAATGTGATATATTACATTGATTTATTTTCATATTTTGAACAATTCTTTCATTCCAGAAATAACCTCCATTTTGTCACGGTATAAAATATTTTTTATATGTTGTTGAGTTCTGTTTGCTAGTATTTTGTTAAAAATTTTTGTATCAATATCCATTACACATATTAGTTTATAGTTTTATTTTCTACAGCTTTTTTATCTGCCTTTGGTGTAATGCTTGCCTTAGAGAATGAGTTTCTAAGTGTTTGTTCCTCTTCACATTTTTTTCAAAAATTTGAGGAGGATTGGTCTAAATTTTTCTTTAAATGTTTGGTAAAATTCTCTAACAAAGCCATTTGATCCTGGGTTTTCTTTGTTGTGCTAATTCTACATGATATTCCTATGTACATATTATTCCTTATTAAAAAAATTTAAAAGGAAAGCTTCCAAGACTCATGGAAATAATCTTTGTGTATGATACAAAGATCTTGCTTCTATTCTAGTTCTCTCTCACAGACTGTGTGGTGTCAGTAAACTATATTACTTTTGGGGGCTGGGTTTTCTAATCTGTGAAATGAAAAGTTATCTCAAAGTCTTTTTCAGTTCTAATGGTTTATGACTCTATGTAGAAATATTAACATATAATGATCTGACTTCAATTATTTATCTAATCTATCATTTGTAAAATATTTGAAATGATTGATGCACATTGTAAAGGATCATATATCTCATGTAACATTCATGTCATTACTCAGTCTTAAATTGTTTATGTTAAATGAATATATTTTAACATTAGGTCTACATTGTGCTATAATACAAGTGAATAAGTTAGTCAACCAGTTGCTTCCTTACTTCTGACTAATTCCTAATTTTCCAAATATTTAGTGAATTGACTTGTTTTGGTCTGGTAGTACTGTCTTACCTTCATCTGCTATAGCAAGTTATTGTAGACCGGATGGCTTAAACAGCAAACATTATTTCTCACAGTTCTGGAGGCTGAGAAGTCAAAGATCAAGGTGCCGGCAGATTTGGTGTCTGGTGTGGACCCCTTCCTGATTTGCAGATGGATATCTTCTTGTTGTATTTTCACATGCTAGAAAGACAGAACTCTGGTCTCTTCATCTTCTTATAAGGTCACCAATCCCAAAGTGGGGGCTTCACCTCCATGACCTCATTCAAATCCAATTACCTCCCAAAGCCCCATCACACTGAGGATCAAGATTTCAGCATATGAATTTTGTGGATAAACATTCAGCCTATAGCAGGTAAATACTATCTTAACCTGTCATAAAATGTAATACGTTAATTATATTCAATAAACACTTATTGAACACTCATTTTTCAGACACTGTTTTAGTCACTGTAGGAAATATATATATATATATATATATATATATATATATATATATATATATATATATGTGTGTGTGTGTGTGTGTGTGT
>RJWK010026552.1:0-26970 GCA_004363435.1 Platanista minor | reverse complement strand
CCCAGCGTAAGTGGGTACCTTGCGGGAAGGCATGAAGCCCCCAGTCCTGACAAGTTGGAGAGACGCTCGCACTCCAGGGGGCAATTGTACTGATCAGTGTTTCTATTATTAACTTGTAGGAAACTCATCACTGCCAATTCTGGGGGCTGACTACAGCCACCAGGAGCCGCCAGTTCCAATCTCGTGTGCACTGGGGCGCTTTTCCATATTCTATTTGTATTTCCAGGGCTAACAGCCTTGCAACCCACAAATTAGTGCAATAAGCGACCCCTCCCCCCCAAAAAAAACTAAGACAGGAAGGCTTTTTCTGCAAGGTTTGGCAGAATGAATTTTGTTCCTGCGAGCACCCAGAAAGTTTGTTGCTAATATCACAAGTGGCACATTGTATCCAGCAAGATGGTCCCCGCGCAGGAAGCATCTGTCGGGGGGCACAGCGGTTGTCTGACCCTCCCAGACCCCCACCCCTTGAGCTAGAATAAACTGGCTGGGAACGGACAGCCGGGGGAGGGCACGCTCGTAGGGTGAACCACGGCAGCGACATCGTTAAGTCCGTGGACATGCACGGCATAATGGACTCGGGTTTGTTTCACGTGTAGTGAGGAGACACATCCAGTTTGATGGTGAGCGTGTGGGCAGCAACGTGGGTGAGACACAGACTCTGAGAAAGCCGCCACGGGGGACTGGGACGGTTTGGGCCCCAGGGTGGAGAGGACCGACACGCTGCTGCTGAGGGTTCCTCCTCCACTGCCCCTCAGACGCTACACCTCCGGGAGCAGCTTTCCCCAACTTACATTTAAAGGCTTTCGGTGAGGTTTCGCTGGTCTGAATCTTTGGGGCAAGCATGCGCTTGCCAAAAACCTGAGCGTCAAAACTTGCGTAGTCAAAGGTGACCTTGGAGAACTTCTCCAGCTCCTTGGCCAGGTTGGCCCTGGGTGTGGTGGAGGCCACGCTGGGCCGGTAGCTTCCATACGGAGGGACCTCAAGCTGCTTCACGAAGCACATGGGCCTGGGGTGTGAGACGGAGTTGAGAATCATGAAGACAGGACGCAAGGACTCTGTGCTGCTCATCCCAGGGCCCCGTGCCGTGGCCTGGCCCAGCCATCCCTCAGACCCCGGCGCGCACAGAGACCCAGGCAGGCCCTCCCTCACGTCCACCACTACAGGGTGCCTAGGGGCTGATGTGCAGGAAGAATTGCCACAGGGACGAAGCACTAGGAGCCTTGAAGAAACAGTGCGCGTCCCCTTGCAGAGCGCGTCAACAGAGGAGGGTATGAGGAGAGCAGGTTTCTGAGCCCTTTGCAGGGAGCCCTAGAGGAGCGTCCTTAGGGCGGCAGGCAGCCAAGGCAGGATTCTGGTGGTGGAATAACTTACAGTTCCCCAGAGGGGAGGGAGCTGGGGTGCCTGGAGGGGACATGGAGGCGTATCTGAGAATCAGCCTCAGAGCGGGCCGACTCAGCCCTTCGCAGCGAGGGGCCTAGCCCTCCACGGTCTTCTGCTGAAAGTCACTTGAGATGCCCCTGGAGGGGCTGCTGCAAGGGTTAAAGGCAGGCATGAAAGAACGCTGCAAGCATTCGGTCACTGTTACTGAAGCTCTGGAAGAGCTCAGATTCTTAAATGCACAAGAGATGGTGCAAAGATACCAGCCCTGACGGCACTGGAGCCACGGCAGGAGGAAGACCAGCCCGGCAGAGAAAGGCCACAGGGTCTGTAGCGTTCTGTGGAGGGGCTCGTGTAGCAGTCAGCTCAGAGAGGAGAGCGGAGGAGGCCTGGGAGAACCAAGCAGTGACTTCAGTCTGGAAAAGGTGGGTGGGCGGAATTAAGAAGGAGCCAGGGGGCTTCCCTGGGGGCGCAGTGGTTGAGAGTCTGCCTACCGATGCAAGGGGACGCGGGTTTGTGCCTCGGTCCGGGAAGATCCCACATGCCGCGGAGCGGCTGGGCCCGTGAGCCGTGGCCGCTGAGCCTGCACGTCCGGAGCCTGTGCTCCGCAACGGGAGAGGCCACAACAGTGAGAGGCCCGCGTACCGCAAAAAAAAAAAAAAAAAAGAAAGAAAGAAGGAGCCAGTGGTGAGGCCCCCAAGGTGCCAGGCACTATAAGAACTTGAGTGTGACCCGAAAATAGGAGCCTGGTGCCAGGAAGACCCTGCGACCACGATAAGGCCGGCTCTGAAAGGCCTTGGGAAACCGACGCCACCAGAGCGCAAGCAGGCTCTCCTTCCCCAGGAAGGGCAGGGGGCCCCTCTGGACCAGCCAGTGGCACCTGAGAAGTTGCTGGTGAGGGCTCAGGCACCCCTGGGGGGGAGACGAGTCCTAAACTTAATGCCTGTGCCACGTTTTGGTGGCTTCCTCAGCCAGGGCTTCCGCCAGCAGCAGACTCAGTGTCCGTGATGCTCACAAAGCTTTGCAAGGATTCTCCCCACACCCTGGGGTATGACATCCAGAAACGTGGTCCCATGGAACACGTGGAGCCTGGATGGAAGGCTCTGCACCCTGGCCACAACTGCTACCATTCGGGCCTCCTCATCGAGGGCCCAGAAAACAAAATGTCCCCGCCTCATTCAAGCCTCCTGAGAAACTTCTGAAGTCGATAACGCTGTTGGCCCACTTTTACAGGCAAACAAACTGAGTCACATTCCTGGGGCACAACTTCCACATTTGGCACCTGTTTGGCACCCACCCTGGCCTCACCAAGACTTACCTGCCTGGTAGTTTGACATTTTGTCAGTGACTTGGATCAAGGCAAGAAAACTGACAAGAAGCCAGAAGGAACAGGAATAAGATGGAGGAAAGAAGTGGTTTCCACCATCGTGAGCGCCACCTGGTTGAAAGAAGCCAACTGGAGTGCAGGGCACCCCAAGGACAGGGCTGCAAGGGCTCCCCAGTGCGGGAGGGCGAGGCCCAGCCCGGAGACCGCTTGCACGTGACCCTCTGAGGCCGAGGTGGGAGGCCACGCTCCTCAGGCAGAGGCTCTGCCCGTCGCATGCCAGGGAAGGGACAGGTGGGTGACGGAGGTGGCCCGCCCACCTCCAGACCATGGTCTGTGCCGCCGCCCACGCTCGGGACTGCCGGACGCCGGGCCTGTGCAGGGTACAGTGGCCCTGGTCTCCCACACTCTCCTTCGGGAGACAGACTTGGAACAGGAGCCTAGACGGGACGACCTGTCAGTTCTAGCTCCTCGGAGACGAGGGGGCAGGGAGTCCACTGAGCAAGGACACAGGGGTGAGGAAGAGTCCCCCAGCATGGTGGGCGCCAGAGAACCGGTCCCACTGGGAGGAGATTCTGAAGGCAGGCTGCCGGGGGAGTGTGTGGCCTTGGGAAAGTTCCTCAGCCTCTGGCCTTGTTCGTGGCACCTACAGGGGCTTGCGGGTGAGGTCACACTAAGCAGACTCGTTCTGAATGGTCTTTCAGAAGCCCCCTCATTGATGAGCCATGTCTACACGCACACACGGGTGCACACACACTCACACGTGCGCATGTGCACGTAAACACACGGCACCTCAAGGGTCACAGGGAGCGGCACTCCGGAGGGTGCCGCTGGCACCCGCTCCTCTCCCCGGTTCAGGGTCCGTCCTGGGGCGAGCAGCTCCCAGGGCTCCCTAGACGGCAGGGGTCCTTGGCTGGTGCAGCCCACTCTCTCCAAACAGGACCAGCGACTCCACAAACAAATCCCTGAACGATCCCAAGCGGTGACATCAGACACCCTTGGGGAGAGCAAGGCAGGGGCAGCCATGTGGGTGTCGGTGCCCACGAAACCACCCTCCAAGTCCACCCCGGGAGACACGAGCACACACGTGCACATACACACGAGCGTGGCCACACACACACAGAGCGGCGGAGAGGCGAGAAGCCCCCTGGGCAGTTGGGGAGGCAGACCGTGAAGCCAAGCAGGACCCTGCAGGGCCTTCCCGGGTAAAAAAGGCCCTGCGTGTCCCTGATTCTTGTTTGTTGGAAAAAAAAACTCTTTAAGCCCCCTAGGCCTTCCCACCCAGTTCCAAAGAGCAGGTTCAATCAGTTAACAGGACAACAGAGTCACAGGGCTCCTAGTTCCTCCTGAAGAGACAGAACAGAGGTCACAATCTGACACGTATCTCTGAGTCATTCTACAGAAACTAAGCCCCCCCCACCCCCACCCAGTGGAGGATGGTGATGCCACGCTGACCACAAGCACGTGGACCCCAGACTGGCTGGAACCGTAAGGCTGAGATTCCCGAAACGTCACCCAATTACCTCACCACCAGCTGATCGGAAGAGGGTCCACGAACTGATCACCCGTCCTGGACCCTCTCCCTCACACTTGGCTGTAAAGGCCCTGCCTGAAAGCCACCGCGGAGTCGAGCCTTCTGAGCACGAGCCGCCGGTTCTCCTTGCTCGGCTCTTGTAATAAACCTTTCTCCGCGCCAAACTCTGACCCAGTTGTGCTTTGTTTGGCCTCACTGCACATCAGGCACATGAACTTGGGTTCGAAAACACCCCTCCCGGTCTGTGATTCATTTCACTCACCTGAGGATCCGATCCGAATTGGAGCTGTTCTTGGAAGGATCTCCCGTCGGTGGCTGTTGCTTCTCATGAGATTTGGCTAATTTTTCGGCAGCAGCAATGGGACACCCAGACAAACTAGAGAAAGGACAGGAGGACAGCTGAGCCCTCCTCCAGGCCCCACCCGTCTGAGCCGGGAGCCGGGCGTCAGCAGGAGCTCAGAGAAGGCAGGCTGTCTTGCGTATAGAGGGGCTTTGCCCCCAGGCCTGTCCTCAAGCCCTCAAAGCACCTGCTGCTCAGTCAGCTTCTGTTTTTGGAAATTCTAAGCCAATGACGCAGAGACAAAACGCACCCTAAAGTTCTTCAAGGCTCTGAGCAAAGGCACCGCCTCTGGATGGGTGTGGGGCCCGGGGCGGCCTCTTGCCTCCGTCTCCTCCCCGCTCACCACCAACCAGAGCTGCTCACGTTCCATCAGCCCACGGGCCACGGACTGGGTGCCGACCCTGGAGGCCACGGGCCCCCAGGGTCGCACGAGGAGGGCACAGGTCCTGCCCAGGAAAGCACCCAGTCCGAGACGCCACAGGTGCAGCTTCAACTGTCAGAACTGAGAAACTGCGATCGGCCAGCAGAGGTGACATAATCCCAGCAGTGTTGGGGAATTTAGCCTCTTCTCAGTGACTGGACCTCAGAAACTCTGGCCAAACCTTCCAGCTGAGTGTCCCTTGCTGGAGTCACTTCACGCCCCGCCCCGGCTGCAGCGACCCGTGGCTCGGGGCAAAGGCGGGGGATACGGCAATCTCTCACCAGGAGACGGCAGACAGCTCAAGCACCAGGGCCTCAGCACCCCTACAGAGCAGCCAGGCTCGGTCCCGGATGCTGAAGTTCTGCCTTGAGCCAAAAGCTAGTGTCCAGAGGTTTCCCAGATCTCAGCAGGACAGGGTCTCTACCTGGCTCTCCCCACAGGCCGCAGGCCTCCCTGCGCTGCGTGCGCCCACTCCTCCAGCCGCCCTCTGGTCTCTCGGGACCCCCACTCACAGTGGCACAGGTGACCACACCTCCAGGTGCTGCTCTGCTCTCCCGCCAAAGGTCTGCCCTGACCTTGCACTCACCCCAAAGGGCAGCACACAGGGAGACCGTGGCCCAGGCTGGGGCATGCCCTGCGGTCACCCCCCCCCCTCCGTGGCCCTCACCATGCTCAGCCCAGCCCAGCCCCGTACCTTCTGTGCGTGTTACGGTTGCTATTCACGTGGCCCTGGCCTGTGCAGCCAGGAGTGGGGCACTTGAGCACGTTCTCATGCATGGCCAATACTGCAAGACAACCGGGGTTGGGGGGAGCCGGTGAGCACCACCTGCCGCGGAGGATACAGGAGCCCCAGGCCAGACTCAGTCAGGCCACGCCGCCCCCCACCCCCACCCCATGATGGCCCTGGCCTCCCTGAGGCAGAAATCTTACAACCTCCCTCCTCTAGACTTAATGGTCACGACTGCTACCCCTCGCCTAGAAGCAAGGACAGTTTTTCTCCTGAGCCCTCAGAACACAGACAGCGGCCCCTCCCCAGCTCCAGGGCCCGGCCTCCCCTCCTGTGTGCCCGTGTCTGTGGCCGGTTTCCAGGGCCCCTGATCCAGGCTGCCGTTTCAAGGTGAATAACTGGGCACGCTCCACGTCGCCACGCTTGTAGGGCCCAAGTTTGGGCTTCTGGACTGGACGTGCCAGTCCAGAGGGACAGGGTCCTGGGTGGCCACTCCTCTATGTGGACACCCTCCAAACACCAGAGGCGGCCTGAGCCGTGCAGAGCTACTCACTCTCCGGGGGGATCCTGTCCTTGTGGGGGCAGCCAGAAAGGCTGCGGTGGTGCGGGTACAGCCCAGTGACGTGGCCGGTGCCGTCGCAGCCTGGTGTCGGACACTTGATCTCACGCTTCTCAGCTCTTGAGGGATCTAAACACACAAGGCCTATCAGTCAGAGGGCAGCCAGGAAGCTGGGTGGGAGGTGGTGAGCAGGGAGGCGGCAGGGCAGCTCACGATCCTTCACTCTGGCTGTCCAGAGAGGAGAGTGACCAGACTGCCCAAGAGCCCAAAAGGGACCGTGCCTGGACAGCACGGGGACCCTGGAGAGACCGTCCACACTGGCCGTCTGGGTGGAAAAGCTCCCCACAGATTGCGGCAAGCCACAAACAGAGGGACCTGCAGTGCTTTAGGGAGGACCCCCCGGATGGCGGCTGGCACCTTCTGCCCTGTCCTGCTAATGTCATGCGAGGGCAACTGGCTTCGGGGTGGGAGCCAGGCCTCTGCACGGAGAGGTAAAGCTATGTGACAAGGTCTCTGCCAGGACACGTCCTTTGTATTTGACAATAACGGGGACCGAGAGGCTAGGTAACTTACCCGAAGCAGCTAATGAAGGCCTGGGCAGAAATGTGACCCCAAATCTCAGTTACTGACCTCGTAGAGCCTCTGCAGGCCCAGAGAGGTCACTTTCAGTGTGGGGCAGAAGGGAATGCCTCTCAGGACACACGCGGTCCCCAGAGCATAGCCAGTGTCCCAGAGAAACTTCCAGTAGAGCTGTCTGTCCCCTTTGGTAGGGAAGCCACAAGGCAGAAGTCACAGACCATGCTCAGAAAGCCCACCCCAGGGAGGGCAGGGCCCTGGCGGGCTCTGTGTGATTTAAATGGGAGGAAGTTGTCCTTTGACCACCAGGCAGGCAGGGGCACCCTAAGGGGCTCACAAGCCTCTCCCGGGCACCACCTTCCTGGGCTCGCTGTCGCCGGCCTCTCTCTCCAGGGCTTGGACGGCGTCTGCACCTCAGCGTCAGTCGGTTCCCTGAGAACCAGTCCCACTGTCCTCCGTGGCCCGGGCCTGCTCCGCACTGCCCAGTGCTCCCAGCCTGGCCAGCTGCCTCACCGACCACAGGCTGCTTCCACACCACCTCCCCCTGCCCACGCCCCCCAGCCTGTAAAGGCCTCAGGACTCGTGCGTGGGTCCGGGACTGCGCATCCCTGGCCAGGTGCCCAGCCTACCTTTGCTGCAGTAGCTCTTCCGGGCGGCGTCCAGGGGCCTCGCCGCCTTCCCCGGCTCGCCCGGGCCCAGCGGGCCTTGCTCAGCGGGTGGGCACCCCGGCTCGCGGACGGCCCGCACCTGTTCGGCCTTCAGGGCGATGGCCTGCTCCAGGAGGCCCAGGTTCCCACGGGTCATCATGTCGTACATCTCCGACTCGTCCGTGACCGTGGACTCCTGGGACCTCGAGTCCTCGTCCCTGCCGTCGTCGTCAGAGCGCTCTTCCACCGGGACGGAGTACGCGGGCTTGGCGCTGGCTGGCGCCGGGCGCCGCGGCTCAGAGGCCTCCGGTCGGGGGGCGTGGGGGGCCTCCTCCTGGCAGATCACGTCGGGCGGGGTCTCCCCCTCCTCGTCCGCATCGCCCAGGGCCACCCCCTGCTTGCTGGACTCCTCGCTGGCCACACCCTCCAGGGACTGGGGACACAGCTCCTGGGAGCGCTCACTGGTGACTCCGATCACCTCCTCTGCATCCTCCGGCTGGATAAAGACACCCTTCTCCCCCTCGCCGCTGGTGGCTCCGTCCTCAGCCCCGTCCTGAACCCGGCGCACGATGCCAGCGCCCGGTTTGGCCCCCTGGCCCGAGTCTTCCCCGACCAGTGTCTCGTCAGTGATTTGGCCCAAATTTAGGAGAGAAGTTGCAATGATCTCCTGATAGCTGCTGTAGCTGCCCTTGGAGGAGCCCGTGAGGCTGCTGATGGGATTGGATCCGAAACGGGCCTTGACGGGGCTCCTTCCTGCACAAAATCAGAAACTGTGTGGGAGGTACATGGGGAAAGAGGACAGGTCTCCAGGGGGCGCTCCTCCAGCCTGCCCCACTGCTGCTGGGGGACACCAAACCCCCAGAAATGGGCTCGGGGTGGCCGTTTGTGTCAGCCCCTCTGCCCAGATCTGGAGATCACAGTAAACTTCTGTCGGGAGGTGGATGGAGAAATCACCGCTGTGTTTTGAAGCGGAGAATTACTCTGATATTTTTGATGAACGGTCCTCCCCGTTACAGGTACTTTCTTAAATCAGGCAAACCTACATTTCATAAAATGGAGCTTAAAGAATGGATCAGATGTTTTAAAATTGTTTCATAACTGAGAAACAGAAAACGTTGGTTTGAAAGTTTAAGTCTTTTAACTGCCATGGCTAAGACGCAGTGGGTGCTCACCACACCCAGGCCTCCTGGGATCATCAACAAGGACCCACCCCCACCCCCACCCAGGGCGCAGCAGCCAGCCCACGTCCTCCCACTCTAGGAGAGGCCGAGCCAGGGCCGATGCCTGAGCGCCAAACTCCCTCCTTTATAAGAAACCCAGCAAGTGAGAGTCCCCTGGCCCTGCACCCTCTCAGGCAGAGCCGGGTCCCCAGGAGAGGTGCGGTCATGAGGACCCTCTCTGGAGTGGCTCCAAAATGAAATAAAAATCCACCTCAGGCCCTGAGAGGTGAGAGCACCAGAAGCTTGGAGGTGTTGGGGGATTTGGGCCTCAGGCCTCAGCCACATCCCCAGCACCCTACAGTCAGCCAGGGTCTCAGGACATGGACGTGTCCCACCTTCACACTAGCGTTTGCCAAGGGCTGGGGGCCCCGCAGGAAAGAAGGTGCCAGCGGGGAGACCCCCTCAGGTCCCCCTGCCCGGCCCCGCTTCCCTGAACACCCGCACCATCCCCCCTAATGCCAAGCAGACCCCTTGCCCCCCCTGCAGGTGGCTCTCCTGAGGCCAAGTGGGGCGGGTCTATCTGAGACCCCGCCACACAGACGCACAGCCACATCCATCTGTCCGACCGCCTCTCACACACACAGACACACATCCAGATGCACAATGCTCACATACAGATGAGCCTCTGGGCCCCCCCCGAGCCCCAAGCGCCAGCCCCTCCCCAGGAAGCCTCGCAAACGTCAGACAAGAGGCGCTTGTTCTCAGCAGGGCTTCCTCGCTCGCGGGAGCCCTGCCTGCTCACAGGCTGCGATTCTCCGGGGCCACACTAAGCGCCTTTATTCGGGGGAGAAAGAGCAACAAAGCACCTTCAGCTGGCTCGGGGCGATGAATCTCCTCCTGTCCTGACGCCTCAGCCTCGTCCTCCTCCGCAGTTCCTTCCGATTCATCAGAAACAGAGGCTTCCTTCACCTCGGCATCCTCGCTGCCGTCGCTGTCCACGCCGTAGCCCTCGTCCAGAGCCAGCTTCAGCGGGTGCGCCTTCCGCTTGGACCCCAGGTGCTCGGCCTCGGCGCCCTCCAGCTTCCTCTTCTTGGCCAGAGGGCAGCTCAGTAAACTGGGAGGGAGGAGCCCGGGCCACCCTGTCAGCGCCTCCCGGGCCCCTGGACTTCACCCTCTGCAGCGCCTTCCCTGTCCTGAAAACGGCTCTTTGCATCGCATCACCACCCCTCCGCCAAAGCCCCAAACTCAAGACTGGCAGGTTGATGTGTTCAAACTTTTACAGTAATTGTCCGCATTAAAAAGGACCTGGGGCTTCCCTGGTGGCGCGGCGGTTGGGAGTCCGCCTGCCGAGGCCGGGGACGCGGGTTCGTGCCCCGGTCCGGGAGGATCCCACACGCCGCGGAGCGGCTGGGCCCGTGAGCCGTGGCCGCTGAGCCTGCGCGTCCGGAGCCTGTGCTCCGCAACGGGAGAGGCCACAGCGGTGAGAGGCCCGCGTACGGCAAAAAAAAAAAAAAAAAAAAAAGGACCTGATTGTGCTTTAAATTTCACTTCCTGCTTCTCTGGGAAGGCCTAACCTCAACGGTCCTGTCCACGCCACAGTCATTCCCCCCTGGGATGGCCGGGTGCGGGGGCCGGCCCAGGCTGCTCTGCTCCGTGCCCACTGCCCCCCCAGGCTGGCCGTCAGGAGTGCCCAGGCCCTTCCTCCTCCACCTCCAGACCCGTCACACCCTCACCCACCACCTGAGCCTGGCACCGCAGTCGGGGGCCCCCGAGGCCCAGCAGACCCCCGGGATGACCGCGGTGAGAACAGCCACCCAGCGTGTGCCGGCTCTGCTCTGGGCTCTCCCGCACAGACTCCTCCGGCCTCACAGCAGCCCCAAAGGGGAGACACCGGAAAGGCACGCCACAGCCGCGCTCGGCCTCCCGGTAAGAGGGTCACGTGGGAGGCCACCGCCGCTCGGCAGCCAAGAGCAGAGGTGGAAGGTTCTAGACCCACACAGGGTCCCAGAGCAGGAGAGCAGCTCCAACCCCCCAGCAGGCCAGCCTCTTTCCCAGGAATCACGTTGAGGGCCCTCCAGCCTCCTTACCTCCGGTGCCTGGAGTACTTGCCCCGGATATGTCCCGAGCCCGTGCATCCGGGAGTGGGACAGCTGGGGGGAGACAAGCAGGGGAGGTCACCTGGGGGCGGGCCCCACGGGGCATGGGGAGAGGGTCCGAATCTCGGGCCCCCCCCCCGCCAGACCCTCACCCTGGGGAGCAGAAGATTGTCTCCAAACAGTTGATCTCAAAAAAAAAATTTTTTTTAATTAAATTAAATTAAATTTGAAAAAACAGCTCATCTCAGAATGGCTGCTTGCAGTTTGCAAAAAAATTAATGAAATAACTCACCCCCATTTATATAAATGAATGGCTCATTACAATTTTATGAGCGTGTTTAATTAAAGATCTGTGTGTATGAAATCAAGGCTGGACGACTTCCTTTTTCTACAGTGAGTCTTTCCCACTGCAGGCCAACCACCAGCAGGCTTCCAGGGGGCTGGGGACAAGGAAGCTCCAGGGCACCCGCAGAACCAGCACCTGAAGCTGGCCCAAGGGCAGAGCACAAACACGGGGATCCTCGTGGCCTTCAAGACGCCGCGAGGCCCCGCCAGGCGCGCCCTCTGCTGCCACACTGAGCCGACGCCCCCGGGCAGGAGCAACTCTGCAAGGTGCGGTTTTGACCCAAGCCACAGGACCCCGGCTGGAGGTGGCAGCAAAGACCCCACTCCAGAACTTGCAGCCTGCTGTGATCCCAGCTTCCCGTGAAGGGAGGTGAAGCCAGGGGGGGCCGATGACCCAGGAGCTGCCGTGAGGCCTCGGTGGGGCGAAGCCTGGCCTCTTACAGCTCCAGGAGTTCCCCTCCCTTCACCATCATCTGTCTCCCCACAGAACCAGATGGTGGGAAGCTCTGGACGCTTCCAGGCATGGGCGCAGACCACCCAACACACTTCCCCAGGAGTCAGCTCCCCAGGACAGCAAGGGGCCTGTGTGGGGCTTGAGGCCAGGGTCCTGTGGGCTTTTGAGACGGAGAACCCGTGGTGGGAACAGGGGGAGCCCGAGCTCCTCCCAGGAGGGATCACCGCAAGGCGCCCCCATCCAAGAAGGGACAACCTTGTCGTCACAGGGTCTGAGCCCCGCCCCCTCCGAGCAGGCTCTCCCAGAGCCCGGGAAGGAAGGTTGTGCGGACCCACCGACACCACTGGGCTCCTGAGGCTCAGAAAGGGGCACCACTCTGGACCTCTGTCCAGACACACTGATGTGTCTAATCTGATTGATCACGGACCTGACTACAGAGGACTGTGGGGTCCCACTGGCCGGCAGGCCACACTCACTGACGGATCAGCAAGAAACAGAACAGTCCGTGGAGGCAGGGTCGCGACCCCCCAGCTCAACGGTGGCCTTTGCGGGAGCCGGGGTCTCTGAGGGGGACGCACCCTGCAGCCCCCCCCCCCCCCGCCATGACGAGGCCACTGTGGCTCGTCTCCTGGTGTTTAAAAGAAGAGAGGAAAGGAGAGAGGGAGGAGAGGGAGAGGAAGGGGGAAGATGGGGGGGAACCAGGCGAACTTTGCTGTGCCGTTTCCTGTCCAGACAGACCGGACTTGCTGCTGCCCGAGGCCTCTCACCCTGAAATCTATGCCCCACACCGCCGTCACTTTCTCAAGAACTAGCTTTGAGACTCTTCACAAAAGCTCCTTGTTATTGGGGATTTGAAGCTGGGGTGCCAATTAGTCGATTAATCACTGAGCCAGTCAGGCAATTAGGTGCCAGCTGCTGTGGCACTGGCACTGCCCCCAAACACGTCACCTGCTCCCAGCCACACCTCCGCCCACCAGTTCAGAAGCACCTGGCCTCCAGCCCTGAGGGCCAGCCCCTCCAAGGGCAGTGGGCCAGGCATGCGCCACATGTGCAGGGCTGCCAAGGACCACTCTGGGAGAGGAATCTGGAGACCACCTTCTCCCCTTGTGCCAGCAGAGAGAGTACCCGTTGAAAGCGACCTGAGACCCAGCCGGGGCCCCAGGGGTTCAGTGCCAGCAGGTCACCCTATGGGCACCCCCAGTGCTGGTGGGACGCCCTCTGTGTGCTCGGGGCCGGAGGGCAGGGTGAGGCACCAGCTCTGGTTCCAGGCCTCTGGAGCCCCTCCCCAGCACGGAGGAAGAGGGAGACCCGGCCAAGCCCTCCCCCGATTCCCCCAGCATTGGCTCCGAGTGTGGCAGAGACAGGGAGGTGGGCAGAGCCTGCGTGCCGTCAGCCTGAGCGGGGTCCTGGCGATGGCTCGGAGGGATCTGAGGATCTGAACATAAACAGTAGTTCTCAGGCCATGGCGGAGGCTGGGAGGAACCGTGCCCCAGCAGGAGCCCCTGGAAGGGACTGGCTTCCCTCCGGCCCCGTGGAGGCAGGTAGAGGGCTCCCCACTCCCTTCTGTCGCCTTGGCAGGCGCTGGCCAGTGGCTCAAGAGGAGGCCCTCAGGTGAGGACAGGCGGGCTGGGGACTGGGGCGCGGGCGTGGCAGACAGGCGTCCTTCCCGGGACCGGGAGACGCCCCAAGGAGGCTCCAAGAGGCGTCCATGCGCTCCCTTCTGCAGAGAGGGCGGCGCCCACCTTCCCTGCATAAGCCACCTCCCACAGCGTGGACAGCAGATGGGCCCCATGGAGCCCCGGGGGGCGGGGCGTGGGAGGGGGCTGTCTGCTGGCTCTTCAGTGCGCAAAGGGAAAGGCGACCAGACCCGCTTGTTTTCTCTCAGGGGACTCGGCTTCGAGTCAGAGCAAGGGCCGAAGGGGCTCCGGGTGGGAGGAGGCAGCTGAGAGTCCTGCTTGGTCCAGGCCCACCCGCTCCTCAGCTTGTTTCCTAGCAACCGCCACTCGTGGGCAAGCAGCTCCCCGAGTCTCTGCTTGAGCTGGGGAAAGGGCCGCTGGGGGCGGTGGGCCACAGGTTCTGGGTCCACAGGGTGCAAGTCCCTCGTCCACAGAGTGAGTCCTGCGGGTACAGCTTCCCTGTCACCCGTCCTCCCGTCAAGTGATTCCGAAGGGGTTCCTTTGACATCCCAGCGGCGAGTCTGCTCCAGGGTCGCTCTGCCTGTGCTGGCGCCCACTGCGAAGGCCCCGCCGGGACCAACCACAGCCCCCCACGTGCTGGGGGCAGGAGTCGGGCTTGCAGCACCTGCCCCTTCCCGCGGGGTGAACGCACAATCACAGCGCCTCAGGGATCGTGCCCCACGGGTGGTTCGTGGCCAACAAACGGCTGCGAACTCAGGCGTGAGTGGCACGTTCCACGTGGAGTTTCCTCGAAGCATCGATTCTCAGAAACGGGAAGAATTGCTGAGGACATCGTTGCTAGAGCACGTCAATGCATTTCTCCCGAGCTTCTCCATCAAATTGCATGCGGGTCTCACCATTACCATGTAAACAGGGTGAGACCAAGAGATCGATGACGCTGGACAAAATCCAGATGCTCACACAATCCCCTTACTTACACTGGCCAAGTCCGCTTTTAGAATATTTCAAAATAAATCTATTCTGGGTCATTTTTGCTTCAAAGTTTCAAGAGAAACCTAGCCCTCTGGGTTTGCCTTTCCAGTCTCCTCCATTACTTCATCTGTTGCCAAAACTCAAGTCCTGTGCCCAGCCTCCTCCCCCTCGTTGTCCCCAGGATGTCCCCAGGTGAAGGGAAGCAGCACCTCCTCCGGGAGACCCGCTCTCCACCCTGTGGTCCGCGGCCCCTCTGAGCGTCATGTGGGGTCTCCTCCAGTGGTCCACCCGCAGGCCCCTACCCTCCAGGGAGCTGACCACTGCGCTCCATGCAACTCCCAGGGGCCCGGCTTGGCTGCCGTGCCCCCCTCACCCTCCAGCCCTGCGACCAGGACTGGCCTTTGAGCAGGAGGGTGTGTGATTCAGCTATTCTGGCTGCGTGAGTTCTAACCCTCCGAGCCTCAGTTTCCCCACTTCACAAGTGGGGAAACACCACCAGCCGCCAGTGCTTCCATGAGAATCCCTGAGATCGGACTGCACTGTGCGGCCGCTGCAGGGGTCGCCACATGCGTGGGCTCTGAGCACCGCTCCCACGTCCTGCCTCCAAGTTACAGCTTCAAGTTACAGCCTCAAGTTACAGCCTCAAAGGTGAAAGAGATGCTGGGATGTTTTGGGGTTTTCTCATTTTCCTGACTGGCAAAAGCCGTCCACTCAACCACTATCTGGTGAAGAATGAGATGGTCCCAGCCCCAGATGTGTTCACTGTCTAGTGAGAATCTTCACCCCTAAGAATGCAGAACTGGCTTATGCCCTGGAACCATGCAACTAGGTGGAGAGAGCTGTTCCAGGCTGGGGCAGAGGGAGCACGAAAGAACAGCATCCACCCTCCCCTCAGTAACTAGAAAGCTCTGTTCGCCTCCATCCTCGAGTCTGGAAGCCCACAGAAATGTCCATCAGGGAGTGGCCGTCACCCCCAACCCCGCAGCACAGGCAGAGCAACACCGTGGTGAACTCAGCACCAGAGCTGCCCCAGGGGCGGGAGGGTGGGCTCGGAGACCCTTCATCCCTCCAACAAGCCTCAGGCAGGTTACCTTGGCCACAGTTCAAGTCTGGCCCCAACTCACAGGAAATTTATAAAAATTAGATGGGGCATCCAGAGCCCACCTGGCACACTGGGGGCCCTCCCTTCCTTCTCCAGTGCTCTGAACCAGATGCACTGGCACTACCCCTCACCCGGAAAGGGGGGATGCGAGAGGCTGGTTTCCTTGCCAGTCACTGGACACCATTCACTGGAGCTCTGTCTGGGCGAGATGGCCCAGGGGCCGGCCCTGGAGGCCCCAGGAAGAGCCCAGGCCCACAGAACCTGCAGCCTGAAGGCCACGTGGGGTGATGCTGGGGCAGCCCAGCCCGTAAGCATTGGGGTGGCTTTCTCTCTGGCCTCCCCCCAGCCCCTCCCCTCCACACACACACAAAGGCTTTGGCCAAGCCCAGGACGGAAGCCAGCAGGCGAGGGCAAGTCGACCTCTAGGGAGGAAGCCTGGCCCCTCCTGCTTCAACCCAGCAAATTGCCACGTGTCTGTCCTCCCTCCTGTTCAGGATGCCCGTCCCTGTGAGGCCGGCCTGGAATCTGGAAAGTCACAGAGCTCAGCCACTGCCTGCCCTCAAGTCAGTGGAAGGCTCGGGCGTGGGACAGCCTGTCCCCTCATCTCTGGCTGAGGAGCCGCTAAGACAGCACCTTGCTGCTGGCTGAGGACCATGGTGACAGTCACGTCCCAGGGGTGACAAGGTGTGAGCACATCTGTGCCACTGTGCGAGGCTGGCTGCATGGTGGCGCCAGGACAAGGCGGGAGAGGACAAGGCAGGGCAAAGACAGATGCACACAGGCCAGGCAGAAAGGAGCCTCGCGAGGGAAAGCAGGGGCCCAGGCGCGGTTGCTCAATTCCAAGCGCCCAGTGCAATGTTTAGGACGAACGGGTCACAGGCGTGCACCATGCTGGGTGCGGGCAGGAAGCCCTTCTTACCTGAGGTCGGCACCTGTGGGCTCTGGGGGAGCTGAGTGAGAGAAAGAGAAACAGGGAAACTCGTGTGGGAAGCAGAACTGAAAAGGCACGTGTGTCTTCACAGCACAAGCGACTGAAGAGTGGGGCGACCCCCGTCCTGAGCCCCGCTTTCCCTGGCCTCCTAGAATGTCCTCCAGGGTCTCACGGAGGGAGCTGCCTCCTCCAAGCCGGTGCTCATGTCAGACCCACCCCCGCCGGTGGCTGCTGGTTTTGCAGAGTCCGGACAGAGGCCCCGGCTAAGACAGGCTCCCTGGGACAGCATCTCTTTCTCTATGCTCAGGGAGAAAGTCAGCTTCTGGCTGGAAAGAGGACCCAGAGGATAAAGCTGGCCGGGGAAGAGAACAGGTGGTCCAAGCACCTGGTCCCTCAGTGATGGGGCCACTGGGACAAGAACTTGCATTAGTCTGACTGGCAGACACTTGAGAAGCTCGGGGCATCTGGCCCCTCCTTGAGGGCCACCCACACACAGGAGCAGTGTGTGCCCTGTGGTGTCGGGGTGGCAAGGCTGGCCAGGATGTCGGGACTTGGTCCTTGCAGAGCAAGCAGGGCCTCAGCCCCTCTCCCCACCCCGGTGCCAGTTCAACCCAGCAACATCCCAGTGCCCTCAGCGCCAAGACTGATCTCCTGGGAGGCAGAGAGGCTGGTGATGCGAGGCTGGCAGCCTCTCCTTCCCAAACAGAACAGGTCTAACCAGGTTTTGCTTTCCGCACTCTGCAGCGCCGGGGCTGCCACCTCCCCTCCTCCCCAGCAGGTGCATCTGGGCCAAAAGCCCCCCAGTGGCCGTGGCCCTCAAATGCACCCTGAGGCTGAAGAAGCCTGAGGCCACCAGGTGCCCAGCGTAGGGGAGGAGCGTCCCAGGGGCGAGGCACTGCTGCGGGATTCTGTCCTCCTAAGGACAACTGCTGCGGAAAGTGGCACTTACAGCTTTAGGACCCGGGACTCTTGGCCGGAGACAGGCTGTGGACGGCCCAGGCCAGACCCTGCTGGGAGGGGAGGGTGGACTCACCTCGGAGGGCCTTGGACCTTGTGCGAGCTCTCTTCTCAGCATTTTCTAAGCTCATCTGCAAGTAAAAACAACTGCACTGTCAACAGGAAGACGGGCAGAACCACCCCCTGTGTCTGCAGCATCACCTCCAGGCATTTTTCTGTCTCAAGCTTCACCGGTGCCTGTGAGTCTGACGCAGGAGACATGGAACAGCTCACAAGGCAGGAATGGCCTGAGAGCCTGTGAGCAGCAGGTGAGGCGGAGGCGCTTCGGGGCGGAGACCACTGGCCCCGTCGTGTCCCTCAGCTCCTGCTCTGGGTCCTCCTGCTGCCCCCAGGCTCACATCCGAGGAGGAAGCTGCAGCCACCAAGCCTTCATTAACGTCGGGGTGTCGTAACACACGGTCCCCTGGCGACACCACCCTCTGCAGACTCTGACCCCGCCATGCTGAGAGCCCAGCTTCCCCTGGGAGCTGGTGACCCTGGCACTCGAGGGTCGTCCTGTTAGAAACAGGTGCCTGGGACCTGAGCGGGCTTCGCTGTCCACCGTGCGCTGTCCCACGGAGAGCCCAAGGGGGGCAGCCTGAGCTCGGGGACCTGATCATCCTCAACATGAGATGGGCACCCCAATACGTGGGTGCTCCCAGCAGCACAGGGGCCTCCAGGCACCACTGCCCAGTGGAAGAGAGTGCAGGTCATCCACATCATTTAAAATTTTCTAATAGCCACATTAAAAGTGTGAAAAGAAGTGGGTGAAATTGATTTTAATACTAAACTTTACTTAGCCCGATCTCTCCAAAACATTATCATCTCAGCAGTATCAATAGAAAAAGTTATGAACGGGATTTTGTTTAGTGCTAACTCTTAGAAATCCTGCACATCTCCTGGACTCACAGCCCCCTCTAAGTTTGACCAGCCACACGCCAAGGGCCCATGGCCACGGCACTGGCTCTGGAGGCGGGAAGCTGACGGGGGTGAGAGCTGGTAGGGGTGCAGGCCAAGGCGTCCCCTGGACCCGACACACAGACCACCCTCCCAGAGATGCTGACTCCCCCAAGAGAGAGTGAGTGGAGGCCCTCGAGGGGGACGGGGACCCCGCACTGTCCAGACCCCGCACGTCCTCTGGCTACCCTGCCTGAGCCCATCAGCTCCTGTCCCACATTCTCTGCCTCAGACCCACTTCCATGGGGGACGCTGCCCACATCCTTCCAGGGAACGAGGCAGAGCCCCGGGACGGTAGGGATGCCCCCGGGGCACAGGTCATCACACGGGATCCCCAGCCGGGTCTGGGCAGGAGCGGAGCGGGAGACAGAAGGGACCCTCTTCCCAGCAGGTGTGCCCTGTTGGTGGGGGGCCAGGGGAGGGGGGGAAGGAGCAGCTCCACCTCCCAGGCCCCCAAGAGTCCATCAGAGCAAAGCCAGCCAATGGGAAAGGAGCAGCTGGGGAGGGGCTTCAGTCCCCAGAGGCCAGCACAGGACAAGCAGCTAAGGTCCCGCTCAGGAAGAAAGACAAGGGACCCCTCCCATTAACTCCCCAGCTCGTAAGCTGGAGCTTGCAAAGCGAGCCCCCCACCCCGGGCAGCACGAACGCACCGAGATTCATGTGCTGTGTTAGGGATGGAAATCACAACCTGGGGTAATTTATGCAGCCATCGACTCCAGGCGATAGAGCTGAGAGCTGTGCGTTTACAGCCTCCCGACAGCACGGAAGACAATTACTATCATTTCTATTTTTAAAGCAGAGTTCCCCATGGACCCATGGCTCACATTTAAAGTGAAGAGAGGAGCAGGTGTCAAAGGGACTTCATTACATTTATGAGTCTTCAAATGTCGTCTGCGCTGAGCCCAGCACAGCGGCTTCCGATGCAGTGGCACAAAGGGGCCGAGGCGTCTGATTGCCAGGCCGCTCTCAGCTGAAATGCAATCTAGAGCTCTTTTTTTTTTTTTTTTTTTTTTTGTCAGTTTTCCCAAGGAAATTGGCGAGCGTTCTGCTAGGTTAAAGCGTGCCTTGGCAATTTGGATTTCCTGAAGATAAATTATTCAAAGAGCACAGAATAGAGAGGGTTGCAGGATGCGTACGGGCGCTGCTTGCACACTGCAAGCTCCTGTTGACAGAGCTGACAGCTGTGGCATTCATTCTGCCGAGCACCTTTCCACTTGCAATTTATCTGCATCAAATGGTCAATAAGTGAGAAGTTCTCTCCAGTGCACGGAGCTTTGATGTGAAAAGGGGAAAAACTGAACTACGGGAGGAAGAACTAGGGTCAGCTCTTCAATATGAGAATGAGCTTCTACGAGCCGGATGCCACCATCGACGGGCAAGCAGGGAAACCTTGATTTCTGAGCCAGCTCCACTGGGTTTTTACTGTTTTCCTTCTCTGAGGGTGGTTCTCTGCATCCTCCCACCCTCAGCACTGGCGCCTCACGTGTGGATGGGTAGCCCTGCTCAGCCTGCTGGCCGCCCCGCCTTCGGCCCCCACCACGGCAACACAGGCCAAGACAGTGAGACACTTCCCAATTTTTCATTAATTTCTTTTTTAAAATTCTTCCCTTGTTCCGAGCACAAACCAGTCAAGTCTGTTTCTGAAAGGGTCACACGTAGTTGAGTGACCTCCCACCTGGAGGGTGAAAGGCCCCATCCTGGCCTCAATGCGCCCCCTGTGGGGCTAGCGATCTCTCAAGAACTGGTCCACGCTGCTTCTGTGATGCCAACCGCGTTCCACCACCAGCGACCTGTCTTACGGCTGCCCTGGGCTCCCTAAAGCAGCTCTTGGCTCTAATTAATATTTCAGTTGTTCTGTCTTCAATAGGAAAACTATGGGAGAATAATTTACAAACGCAAACACACCCCATTTGGCCACATCTCTCTTTTTTAAAATTATTTATTTATTTGTTTGTTTGTTTGTTATTTATTTTTTGGCTGCGTTGGGTCTTTGTTGCTGCGCGCAAGCGTTTCTCCGGTTGCTGTGAGCGGGGGCTACTTTTCATTGTGGTGTGTGGGCTTCTCATTGCGGTGGCTTCTCTTGCTGTAGAGCACAGGCTCTAGGCGCACAGGCTCAGTAGTTGTGGCTCGTGGGCTCTCGAGTACAGCTCAGTAGTTGTGGCGCACGGGCTTAGTTGCTCCAAAGCATGTGGGATCTTCCTGGACCAGGGATCGAACCCACGTCCCCTGCATTGGCAGGCGGACTCCTAAGCACTGTGCCACCAGGGAAGCCCCTGACCACGTCTCTTAACCAGCGACAACAGTGTCTTTGCCCTTCCTCTGAACCTGCTTTGTTGTGTCACGTGACGGTCTCGCTCAAGGGGGTGGCAATGCTTGGTTCTGTTTTGTATTTTTTAGTAAAGTCAAGGGTAATCGTGTAAGCTCTTCTTAAATGTAAACGGTTCTCACAATGACTTGTTACAAAAACCAGCCCCTTCCACACGGCACCCTTGCCAAACCTGAGTTCCCCGAGTTGGATGTTTACAAACTCGGGGACCAAGAGAGCACACGTGCTCAGCAACCTTGAAACCAGTAGCTTCTTAGGCTGTGGTTGTGAGAAGGGCTCTCAGAATCCAGACGCACCGCCAGTAACACGGTGCACAGGGTGGACTCTCCCCCAGGAATGTCTGCTCAGAGGTCCAACGGGCTTTGTGCCGGTCTTCAACTTTACCCCAGAATCCAGGTCTGCCCAGCCCCTGCCAAGTTCAGGGGCCTGCAGGTGGTTTCTGGAGAGGTGATTCCCCCGTTTCTCTTTCTTGCTCAGTCATCCTCCCTCTGTCTGGCTGTCTCTCTGAATCTCTCTCTCCGACTCTCTCCCTCTGTCCCTGTCTCCCCCTCTCTGACTCTCTATGTCTCTCTCTGTTTCTCTTTCATTCTCGGTTCTTCCTGGGGCCTTCACAGCGGAGGAGCTTCCCCCCTCTCCGCCCTACACCACATCCCTGCCCTTCTGCACCAAGGCTACGGGCTAGACGAAAAGCAGACTCCACGCTGGAGCCTGGCCCTGAGCAGCCCTGGACGTCGCCTGACGCTCTGGCCCCTGCGGGCTGTCCTGGCCTGAGTAGCACCAGCTATGGGACCCGAGGCAGCAGGTCCCTCACCGCAGAGAAGGGGAGATGTCAGGGCGTCGGGGGTGGGGGAGAGCTCAAGAGGAAGGGGCTGCTCGGCCGTGGGAGCCTGGGTGGGAGTGGGGAGGCCCCGCGGATCAGAGAGGACCTGAGGACATTCAGGGAAGAGGGCCTCAGGGAGCGGGTGCCCCTGACCCGTGGAGAAGGCGCACCCTTGGGTGGCCAGCACCTCTCAGTGGTCAGGCCTGCGCCCTCCCTCTTTGCACCCCCTCTCTCACTCTCCCCCTGGGCCTGCTCATCTCCATCTGAAATAAGCTCAATCGTTCATGTTTTTGAGGTCAGTGTCTCCCTGCAGAGACCCCATTTACCGCTCGGGACGTATTGTGTAAGGTCAGACAAACAGGCAGAGGGACAGACAAACTGGGACAATCTGAAACGTCTCTGAGATCCTGGAGCTGGGGAAGGTGGCCAGGAGCCGTCAGAGCAGAGACCAGACCCCGGAGCTGCTGGAGAGTCCAGGGCCCCTGGGACCACAGAGGACTCACCCTGGCCCTGGGCTGGAGGAGTAAGTCCAGGAACTCAGGCTAGTGCTCCATTTTACTCAGAATGCATTCCAACAGCTTGCAAAGCTGGGGATTAGAATGGACTTAGGACAACTTTTAAAATGCACAAGATTATTTGGGTGATAGCGTCCCTTTTCCCCGGGAAGACCCAGACGAAGAAAGGGGAGTGTCTGCTGGCTCGCAGGACCAGACAGCCTGCTTAGAAGGAGGGGTGACGTGGGGAGAGGAGGGGCAGAGGCTGGGCTGGTTTTATTCTCTCACCGTGCGCACAGCCTGGGAGCAGAGTGTTGGGACAAATCCACGCTCCTACCTCTGGGGAGACGCTCCCCTGAAGGATTTCAGAGCAGCTTTCAAGTACGTTCCGTGCTCCATCTCCCACCAAGCATTCCAGAGGAATCCTCCCCATTCCCCAGCCCAGCCCGCAAGCCGCAGCAGGGCAGACCCAACAGCAACCTTCTGCTTTGAAGATGCTGAAGTCCTGCTGTCTCAGGGACCCTCAGCATATACATCCTGCTCTCCGTCCTCTGGTGGCTGAGGCTAAACCACACACCCGCACCCCTGCACCTCCTGGCAGCTGTCACAGCACCCCTGGTTCCTGGCGGTGACGGCTGTGTCCCCCTTGGAGGACGTCTGACTGTGTGTCTGAAAGTCTCTGATGCTCCACCCATTGTTCAACCGACTGGCAGCTGAATAGGCCAGCCCTCTCCTTGGGTTGTAGAAAGGACACCCCGTGGAGCATTATTTAATACACGTCTTGGGAGGGGCTCTTCTGGCATCTCCAAGCATGGGGTCATGGCTCACTCCAACCCCTACCTTAAAATTATAACTATATAACAGACACCCTGATACAGCAGCCATGCCTGGGTCCATCTGTCTAAAATTTCGGCATAAATGGAGTTTCCACCTTCTCGGGGTAGCCGCATCCCAGTAGTCAGGTCAGAGGACACACCTGGCGCCACCTCCTTCCCTCGTCAGGAGCGTCCACTGGGGTGGCAGGAGGGAGGCCCTGCTGAGCATCCACGCAATCACCCTGCTCCTGGCTTGCAGATCTCCAGTCGCCCACTGAACACCCATGATCTGGGGCCCAAATGCTTCATTCTTCAAGGTCAAGAACAGGTTTAAGGTCCTACCGTCCATACCTGCTCCTTTTCTCCTCAAGTTTATTAAAAAAAAAAAAAAAAAGCCCGATGCCCAGCACTTCCCACAAAGCACACAACCGCCTCATCTTGTCTACCAGCCCCTTCCAAACCCACCTCCGAGCCGTCCACACACGCCTGGTGCTGAACTCAGAGGCCGAGGCGGCTGTGACCACCCCCCACACAGGACTCCTCTGCTCCCGGTGCCCTCCAGGCACCGAGCTCCCCGGCTCCCTGCCTCCTTCTCGGGCCAGTCCTGCCATTGTGCACACTCTGCCCTCTTGTGCTCCCACCCCTTCTTGGCCTCCTCAGTCAGAAGGTGCCCCTGGCGCCAGCCCCCTAGTCCCTCCTCCTCTGGCTCACTCGTCTTAGCTTCTCTGCTCAGAGCAGTAACTCTGGCCCTGTCTGCCCAAACTAGAGGAAATGACCCTAACGGAGCAGGTGTGAAACAGTCGGCACTGGGGGAGAAGCTGAGTGTGGCCACCAGGCACGTTCCCAGCAGGTGCCACACGCTCCAAGCTTGTCACACCTGAGCCGCGGGGTGACTGCAGCCTTCCTACCTGTCCCTTACACAACGCCAGCCACTGTGAAGACACGGCACCCAGAGCCCCTGGCCTCAAATCAAGTAGCTTCTTCGTCACGTGACCCCTGAGTGCTCAGGGCCAGATGGGTGAGGCGAGTACGGCATTCAGTCAGGTGCAGATTTAAGGGGGAAACAAAACTAAGTGATCAAATTAAATAATAATTTAACGCAATATTTTAAAACATCCAAATTAATGCAAAAATTCCATGATGAGCAAAATAACAAAACTTTAAATAAAGACTGGGCCAGCATTACTGTCTTTTCCTTTTGCATCAGGCTCAAAGCGTGGCTCAGCCGAGCACTGATGATCACACAGGAATAAGAGTGTGAGTGGAGGTGCTTGATGAGGTGCTAGGACAGACCCATTCCATGTACATTCCAGTCACCAGATTCAAAAGAAAAATGCTGGGCTTCAAATGAGGTTGCCACCTAAAACTTCACAGCCCTGCCTGTCTATACCCTGGGCTGCCAATTCTTGGTGGCCATGCTCTGGGTCATGGCTTGGATCCTTGATGGAGAGCGTCTACATGTCAGAGAATGTGAGAGATCAGAACCTGAGATCTGGGAAGGGATGCCCACCAAGCCCGTTGTCACCCACACTTCCATCTCTGAGGGTCACCTGAGCCTGGGTACCTGGCTTCACTCAGAGCACATCATGGGGAGTGAGCACATCCAGAATTAGAGATCTGGTGTGGCTATGAGTGCGTGTGATATCCGGGCTCGGAGCATCCCTGTGGAGGTGGAGTGCCCGAGTCGCCTCCACCAGCGAGTTCCAGGCAGGTATGAGCAGGGCACCACAGGCCCCCACTTGGGAAGATTGCAATAAACCAGACCAGCAGACCTCAGGAGTCCCTGCAGCAAATGCTGCCCAGCGAGCAGCGGGGAGAACAGCAAGTGCTGGAGTACCCCGGGGAGCCCGGTTGGGACCAGGTCCCAGAGCAGGGACCTGGCAGGCGTGGGACCCGCTGTCACATTTCAGTTTTACGCTACTCAGAGTCACTTTGCTTCCTTTCATTTTACAGTGACAAGATCACTGATGGTCCTAGCCTCCACTTATTCTTTGCCTAATCTAGACTGATAATGACTAGACCAAAAGTCACCTCCAGGCTCCACGCCAAGGAGTGAGAAGGACCCTTGCCCGGACCCAGGGGCCCCAGGTTGGGGGCTGCACTCCAAGCACCTCACCTTGCTGTGTCCACCCAGGAAGAGTCTCGGGGTCCTGCAGTTGTCGGTCTTGTCTCCGTGTGTCCACCTCTGACTCAGCAGCTCACCCCGGAAGTCATTTTCTGAGAGTCAGAAAAAGAAATCCTAATGAGCGCCAGCTGTGCCAGCTCAAGGGGAGAAATCGAGGAACTTGGGCCACTCTTGTCCACAGCACTCATACGATCCTTGCTTTCTGGAATCCACCAGAAAGAAACCCCAGGTCATGGCCCCATGACCGTCTCAGGAGTAAAGGACGGGAGCTCCTGGGGGTAAATCACTCTCTGCTTCGGACAGTCCTTGGAGGCTTCTAGCACCCTCACCCCTGCACCATCGTCCCAGCTCTCGCGCTGTTTTATGGAACATGTCAGGAAGTGGGGGTGGATTTCCACTAACAGCCACTCCGACCAGGGGGCTGGCACAAGTCAGGTGAGGTGCAGTGCTTTGCCTCCCCTTTGCCCGGGTTCCCGGCATCTTTCCTCTCCCTGTGTTTCTGCCTCTCTCCAGGGCAATGCTTCCAGTTAATATTGAATTCCTCACATAAATTCACACGTCAAAGCAGAGGCTAAAGGCATCAGCTGGACCGGACAAAGAAATGCATTGTGTACCTATTCCTTGCACGGCACTCCCTTGTTTCCATGACAACCAGCTTTCTACAACTGCAGCGTTTCAAAGGAAGGTCATGACGTAACCAACAATAAAAACAGGGAATGAATATTCCTGCATTCCGCCGCCCTCCGCTTCTCCTTGGAAGCGAGTTTGGATTCTGCTGAAGGCAGGCCAGGCACACTGGTGTAACGCCCAGCATCCTTCTTACCTCACGTTTTCGATGTGCATCCCCCGAATGCTGTTTTGCTATAATTCCACCACTCCTGCCCCGCTCAGCCCTGTGCTCCGGCCACAGTGCTCTCTTGTCTGGAAATGTCTCCATCCCATTAAAGGGCCTCCTCTGACCTCCAGTAGCACAGGAGGGAAGCAGATTGGTTGTCAAGGAGACGGCCTAATGCATGGTCTTCAAAGGAATGGGTGATACCACCAGAATTTGGCACCTACTGTGTGCACCAACTGTGTGCCTCACCCTCACCGAGCTGTGGGTCACCTGCAGGGGACCCCCCCCCCGAGGACTGGACTCCACTAGAGAGGTGTGGACCGGTCATCTCGGGCCAGCTACCCCACGGCCATCAGCACACGGTAAGAGGAGCCAGGCCCACCCAACCAAACCTATGACAGGAGCCTCCCAGGGCCCGGGACCCCGGAGGAGGAGGAGGCAGCAAACAGCATCTGTGGTGAGGAGGGAGCAGACAGTCTCCTCCAAAGGCGATGGAAGGGAGGAAGCTTGGGAGGTGAGTTGACAAGAATGGCTCTGGCCACAGGGTGTGCGTCGCACTTGAAGACGGGTGGTAGGAATTCTGCATCTAGAGTGACAGTGGAGGCTGGGAGACCCCTGGCCACAAATGGGGTTCCCTTTCCACACGTACCTCCCGTCAGAGGAGACGTTGCAGGAACCCTCACCCTGGGCTGATTTGCGAGGCTCCAGCGAAATTTCTTACCATGGTGACATATGTGAATAAGTGGGGTAACTGGGCATATCTCCCTGGCAGCTGGAGGAAAGGACATACCCTGAGATCTGTGCTGCTGCGAGCAGGATGGCTCCCTCCCCCTCGGCGTCCCTGAAGGTGTCCCGGAAGCCCCCCTCCCAGGTCTTCCTGCTCTCGGTCCCACATGCTTCCCGGAGAAGCCCAGCACGTAAAGGGCGCGAGTCTGTGCCGAGGGGCCTCTGTGTTCTGTGACGGGAGGGAACCAGCTCACGGGGCCTCGCCACCCTCTCCGGAAGCGAAGCCCAGTTGAGGGGAACCCTCCCCTCACCTGCATTCCCTGTGCCCCACGCCTGCTCAGGCCACACAAGAGGGCCTTAAGAACATCTACCCCGGACTTCCCTGGTGGCTCAGTGGTTAAGAATCGCCTGCCAACACAGGGGACACAGGTTTGATCCCTGGTCCGGGAAGATCCCACGTGCCGCGGGGCAACTAAGCCCATGCGCCACAACTACTGAGCCCACGTGCCACAGCTACTGAAGCCCTCGCGCCTAGAGCCCGTGCTCCGCAGCAAGAGAAGCCACCGCAATGGGAAGCCTGCGCACCGCAACAAAGAGTGGCCCCTGTTCACTGCTACTAGAGAAAGCCCGTGCACAGCAACGAAGACCCAACGCAGCCAAAAATAAATAAATAA
>RJWK010026551.1:0-26969 GCA_004363435.1 Platanista minor | reverse complement strand
GGTGGCGCAGCGGTTGAGAGTCCGCCTGCCGATGCAGGGAACACGGGTTCGTGCCCCGGTCCGGGAGGATCCCACATGCCGCGGAGCGGCTGGGCCCGTAAGCCATGGCCGCTGAGCCTGCGTGTCCGGAGCCTGTGCTCCGCAACGGGAGAGGCCACAACAGCGAGAGGCCCGCGTACTGAAAAAAAAAAAAAAAATGTTAGACAAATCAGTTTTTTAGTTTTTTTTACAATATAGACCTCTCTGCTTCCCTTAGCAAGAAGGAATCTGCAAAAGTAAATTTGTAGCAAGAATAGTAGCAAGGTTGATTGATCTCGGAAAGGTAGAGCTTTGCTAATGTCTATCAACTAGTGCTAAGCCAATGTGTGAAATGAATGGTTTATGACAAGCCCCTTCTCATGTCTTTTTTTCCCTTTTCTTTTTATTGTGGAAATAGCCAGCAAAAGCGATCTCTTTGTTCATCCTTCCTTTCTTTTTCATGCACTTAGTTACACATATGCTCACTTGCACTTACCCTGTCCTTTCCTTAACATAAATGGGTTCATGTCATACATACTGTTGTGTGACTGCCTTTTCTTTCACCTAACTATACGCTGGAGATCTTTACCATTTCCTCTTATGATTATTATTTGGGTACAATTTTTTGATGACAGTGCTATTTGAATACTATCTTTTTTCCCTAGCCCATATTCTAATTAGTTACTGATGGCATATAGGAAAGCTCTTTATATTTTCATATTTTAAGTTCAAATGCTGTCACCTTAGTTGTCACAGCTTCTCAGATAGTCATATTGGAATTTCTTGTAATTTCCCACGTGTGCCATGAAAAACTGTATATTGTCTTTTGGTCTATTACAATAAACTTGTTATGTTACTCGAATCCCCTAGATTTATTTTTTGTCTACTCAAACTTATAATTTCAGAGAAATGTATGTTAATGCCTTTCACTGCGATTGTGGATTTCTTAATCTTTTCTTTTTTTTCTTATGTGTTTCAATGTAACTGTCAGATACACAAAAGACCATGGCTCTTATAGTTCTTGGTGGATTTTTTTCCTTTTCTCGTGCTTTCACCTTGTACTCTATTTTGCCTGATATTAATATTTATATATCTGCTTTTTTTTCAGGAGTCATCTATTTTCAGTCTTTATCAATTTCAGAAATTTATGTCTCTTATGAGAAGCATATAGATTTATTTTTAAAACAAATGTGAAAGCTTCTGTATTTTAATAATATAACATATGAGCAATTACTTACTTGAACCATATGAAATTGCTCTTTTTATAGGTCAGAAAGAGTCAAACATTGGCAATTCCATGTGGTTGAACCTAATATTTTAATTACTCATTTGCTTAAACTTATTCCTGCCATCTTTATATTTTACATTCACATTTTCTGTTGCTTATTCTTAATTTTTTAAATTTTAGTATTTCTCCTTTCATATTTTTGGTACATTTGATTGAGTTTTCTTTGTTCTGCATTTTTTTTCTCCTTGTCCCTGTTAGGAAGTTATATATAATATATCCCTCACTGGTTTTTTAATGGTTCTCTTAGAATATTTAACGCGTATATTTAGAATTTAGTTACCATTATTTAGTAACTAGAGTCGTCCCCTGACCAGGAGAAGAATTTAATAAAGTTTCACTTTCTTTCTCCCACATACCCATTCTCCATGTTGTCATTTATTTGTGAATTTTTAGTTTCTGTTTCTTTATACTACAAATATAACACTACTTGGGCTAAACCATATTCCATCAGTTTCTTCACTACTATTTTTTCTGGCATCTGTCTTCCTCCATAGTTATTTCGTTGTTTTATTGAGGTACATGCTCAATTATTATAGAAAAGGGAGCTAAACTCAAGACTCCTTACCTATATTGGAAAGTTTTTACTTGGATTTTCACATTTGTTTGCTGGCTTGGCTGTTTATAGGATTTTAAGTTCAAAATAATTTTCCCTCATACTCTTTTCCACCACTGTCACCTAAGAGAACTCCGAAGCAGTCTAATTCATATTCCCTTGTCTATAAGCTGCCTTTCCCCCTTCTCTGAAGCATTTTGAGATTCTTCCCTTTGACTTCTGAAATTTAACCAGGATGTAGCTTGGCATGGGTTTTTCCTTATTTGCTCTATTCAGGACCTGATAGACTGTTTACATCTTAGGATTCAAAACTTCCTTCCTCTCTGGAACTTGCCCCTCCTCCTCCTCCTTTTTTTTTAACTTCCTTTTCCTCCTCTTTCACCTCATCTCCTCCTTCTCCTCCTTCCTTCAATCTTGCAAATCCCTCTAGGGAGATATTGGACCTTCTGAATCTGCCCTTCATATCTCTTGACTTTTCCTTCATATTTTCTTTTCTCTGTTCTGGAATGATTAGTCAACTGACTATGCTAGTTTATTAATTTACTTCTCAGCTGTGCTCATTGTACTTTTGAAAGTTTAATTTTTTTAAAAGGATCCATTGTTGTGTCTTCCTAAACACGTTACTTACATATTTTTAAATTCTTTTTCTGTTTGCTCTGTGAAGTCTTTTCACTAAATGTCAGCTCTGCTTATTGAATTTGGTGTCTCTTATTGTGTTAGTTTTCCTGTAATGGTGATGACGTTTTGTTTTACACTCATTTTTTTAACTTAGGAATCCTTATTTGCTTACACATTCACCTGTCTTGAGGTGATTGTAGAAAGAAAATGGAATGTGTTGCCTGGACCGGGGGCTTGTGTTCTTGCTGTGTGGTCTCCCCACCTCTCTATAGTGGGGCCTTGTTCTTCCAGTCAGTTCTTGCTGCCCATCACAGTGCTTTGTGCTGTGGACAATGCAACTGCTTCTTACTTATTAACCCAATAAAAGAAGAACAAAGAGATATTGCTTCATTAATCACCCTGGGTATCAACTTCTTGTAGTTATCGACTCCTGGCTTTAAGGATCTCTACAGTTAGTGTATGTCCATACCAGTCTTCTCTGCAAATGTTTTAGAGCTATGGTTTCCTGCGGTCTTATTTCTGCATTGAGCAGATCCTATTTATGTTCTATCTTTTGTGATCCTTCAATATTTCTGATTCACTGATGATTTATAAATTTATAAATTTATTTTGTTTATTAAGCATTACTTTTTGTCATTTCACAGAACTTTTAGATGATTGGTAGAATACATACAAGCACTGAATCTGTCATCTTTATTCAGCCTTCCTCTAATTTCTTACTAAGAAAAATTAAATTTAGCCATCCTTACTTTGTGTTTCTCATACTTCAAAGAACTGTCTATAATACAGTTACCCTTCCCAACAAAAAGGAAAACACAAACATATTATTATTCTGAGCTCAGCCCTGGTAGGAGAAACAGCTGTTTCTCAAGAGGAAATAAAGATAAAGAACGAAATATTAGGTGAGAACAGAAGCGTCAATGTAGGCACAAATGAAAAACTATGTTTGATAATGATTTTTTCTCTCTCTACAAATCCATGATTCTATTTGCTACTGAATGGGCAAGTAGTTAAATCAAAAAAAGAAGGCACATGCTTCCAAATTTGATAGTAGTTTTTACAATGTGCCATGGATATGTTCTCTTCAATCCCTTTTAAATACCTATCCCTGCAGCATGATTTATTCAAAAGAGCATTGGTTATAGAACTGTGTACAAATCCCAATCTGTCCACTCAGATTTTCTGACTTTCTGTTGAATTGTCTATAAAAGTAGGATTGATATATCTATAACACTTGGAAAATGATAAGGTACCCTACAAGCTTAACAGTGGAAAAAGAAAGAGTGTCATATTGTAGGAGAAACAAAGGCACTTTTGTGGCTGCATTATTAGGTTTTGTTCAACCCTCCTATATCCTGCTCCCAAAAATGATTGTGTCCTTGTGGCCTGGGGTTCACTCTCACATTTAGCCTTTTGTGTCAGGAAGAAAAATATAGTGAGTAGGCCATGTGACGAGTTAAATCTACAGCTAGATAAGGATACACCCCATTGCAGTGCTTCTGTTTTTGCAATATCTAGTCCAGTTTCATTTTTTGGTATAGTTACAAAACTGTGGGAGGTTTACCTGAGACTAGAAGACAGTGACCTTTGGAAGACACTGGCTGCTCCTGAAGAAACCTCACTGATGCTCAAAGGAATGGGTTGGGGTGAAAATACACCCACACAGAGGCAGGAAGCTCACCGGTGCAGAGGAATAGGAGAACTGTACCCTCAAAGCAGGCCCTCTTCTCTGGACCAGATCTTTTTTTTTTTATTTCATACTGGAGTATGGTTGATTAAGAGTTCCCTGTGCAATACAGTGGGCCCTTGTTGGTTATCTATTTTAAATATAGCAGAGAGTACATGTCAATCCCAAGCTCCCAATCTATCCCTCCCCCCAACCCTTCCCCCCTGGTAACCGTAAGTTAGTTCTCTAAGTCTGTGAGTCTGTTTCTGTTTTGTAAATACGTTCATTTGTGTCTTTTTTTTTTTTTTAATTCAGCATATAAGCAGTATCATGTGATATTTGTCTTTCTCTGTCTGCCTTACTTCACTTAGTATGATCATCTCCAGGTCCATCCCCGTTGCGGCAAATGGCATTATTCTTAAATTCTAAGAAGGTTCCCAAGCTCAATTCTCCCTCTTGGGAACACTGGGATTTGTTGTCTCCAGCACTCATTTGGGGACTTGTATTTTGCTGTCATTTTTGTTACTTTAATTTGCCACAGGTTTTACTTCCCCCTCTAAAAGGTAAGTTCTTTGGAGGTGGAGGGCTCACAGAGTTATTTGTGGACCCCACCCAACCCCTTACTGGACCCCACCCAACCCTTTACCCAAGAACCTTGCTCAAAATATTTGCAGATGGAATGTTTTCATGGTTCCTCCATGTCTTTTAGTGTTCAATTGCAAATGAACTATAAAAAGCGAGAGACCAAAGGTAAACTTCTGCCTCTGTTATAACAGGATTTTGTGCCGCTGTATCAAAGCTTTGAGAATTTTTATACACGGAACCTTTACATGAGAATCAGAGACAACTGGAACCGGCCCATCTGCAGTGCCCCGGGGCCTCTGTTCGATGTGATGGAGAGGGTGTCAGATGACTACAACTGGACGTTTAGGTGAGGCAGCCACCTGGAGGGACTTGGTTGAAAGAAATGCTTTCTAGCATGGGCACCAGATTACAGATCTGAAAAAAACACAAAGCAATAGAACAGCTGCTCTTCCATCATTCAGCCCTTTGCAAGCCCTCATGATGCCAATGGGAGAAGTCACAGTAATTAAGTTGCCAAGGGAAGCTTACTTGTATTGTGATTAAAGAGGAATCAGTGGCAGAAGGTGCAGGATACACAGAGCCAGCCAGGAAGAGTCCTTTTCAGCTTTATTGACAAATTGTACCCTCCTACTTCCTGCTGAGGGAGCCAGTGATGACCATGGCTCTTTCTGATTTAGAAAGTCCTTGCTGAAATTTAAACCAGAGCACAGGTGTCACGGAAGCAAGCACCCAAGACAAATGAGGGCTGAGTAATACTCCATGGCCTGGAAACCTTTTCCCAATGCTCTGCCCAGCTTCATTATGAGGTGACTCTCCTCTAAGGACAAATCATTTTGTGGTGACAACAAGGCAAATCAAGAAGAAAAGATGTGACTTGGGCCAAACCCAAGGTCTCTTTGTGAGAGTCTTTTCTGGGGCGCTAGGATGATATTAAACGAGAAAGCCCTTTGTGTTCACCTGCCCTTCTCTCTGCAGATTTACTGGAAGAATCATCAAAGATGTCATCAATATGGGTTCCTATAACTTCCTTGGACTGGCCGCCAAGTACGATGAATCTATGAAAACAGTAAAGGATGTTTTAGAGACGTATGGCCTGGGCGTGGGCAGCACCAGACATGAAATGGGTACGTACATTCACTATTTAAAAATTTTTTTCCAGTTGGGTCTCAGATTCCTTGTGGCTACTTCTCAAATCTAGATCATATCTAGACTGTGTGGCTCAAAATGCTGTTATAAAACACAAAAAGGAAAAGGTATATAACGGTCTTTTTGGAAATTTCAAACATTATGCTCTTACTAGGCAGTTTTTAAAGATTTTAATTCTCCAGAGTAAAAAAAACAATTGTTCTTTCCTGACCACGTTATCTAAAAAAGCAGCTATAATGCCTCTTCCATCTGGTCCCTTTCTGGGTCTTTTTTTTCCACTTTTCTTTTCTTTTTAACAGCTTTTTTGAGTTACAATTGCTATTCAAAGAAAACCATTGTACTTATTTAGTATATATAATTTAATGAGTTTGGACATATGCATATACCTGTGAAACCATCACCACAATCGAGGTGATAAACATATCCATTACCTCAGAAAGTGTCATATTGCCCTCCTTTTTATGGTAAGAATGCTTAAATGAGATCGATCCTTTTTTCTATTTTTTCCCCTAAATAAAATTTTATTTTATTTGTACTTATTGAAGTAAAGTTGACTTATTATATTAGTTTCAGGGGAAACCCTAGTAATTCCGTATTTAGAGATCTACCCTTTTAACAAATGTTCAAGGGCACAGTACAGAATTGTTCCAGGAACTGTGTGATAAGGCAGGTCTCTAGAACTTACACGTCCTGTATCACAGAAGCTTCGTACCCATTGAACAACAACTTCTCCTTTGGATTTGGCTCTTTCTCCCACTTTTCTTAATAATGCCTATCACTGATCTTGCTTTTGTACTTGTATATTTCCCGTCTCTGCTCCTGCAACATAAGCTCCATGAAGGGAGGAATGGGTCTTATTGACTTGTGTTGAATGAATGAGTGATGAATGAATGAATGAATGAATGGGAAAGATGAAACGGACTGCCTATTTATTTCTTTTTTACCTGAAACATTTTTCTCTTAAAGGAGTAAGATCTTTGAGAAGGAAACTTCTGCTCCCCTCACTTCCGGGAGGATGAGCAGAGCAAGCTTGTTCCTGTGGCCTGCTTCGCTCTTCCTGGCCCACTCTCTCCTCCTATATTATCTCATCTCATGTGTTCCTCACAAAGCCCTGTGCTGTGCGGGGCAGCACAGGTGGTGTTACTCCCATCTTCCAGAGGAGGAAACTGAGGACCACAGTGACTCAGTGATGTGCCCATGGTGGCCGATGACCCATCCTAACTCCCAGGGTTGCTCAGCTTTCCTACTAAGCAGTTTTCCAACCAGGATAATACATGCAGAGCTCACTAGGTCAGTTTCAGGCCTAAGAATCAGAGGTAAATCTGCTAAAAATGGATTTACCATTCATGAAAAATGAGTCGCATGCCTCTCTCAGATAACCCCTTGGCAGAAGGCCTTTAAAAACATGTAATTATTCAGACCTTGTGCAATAAATAGCCATTCAGATTGAACAAAATCACCTTCTTATCCACATAGCCAGTAAATACTTAACTAAAACTCCAGAGTATGTAAGTAGTTGCCCAGATTTCTTAGGAAAGACACGGTATCTTTATTTTGACCCATGAGGGCTGGAGAAATAAGCAGCGAGTGGAAGAAAGATTCTACTCCTTTAGAAGAGCTGGGTCACCCACAGGACCCCACCTGGAGGTGGGACCGAGACTGGAAGGACACACCCATCAAAAGAGACATGGAGGCAGCAACCTTTGGGGATGTTGCCTCTGGTGCTGGTGACACCAAATACAAGGGTTGTTCATCAGGAAACACACTCCTGAAGATGAAGACCCCCAACTCACTGAGACAGAACAGTCCCCAGTCACAGCACCAGAAACTAAAGAGAGGCAGCCTGACACAGGCGATGGTTTGCTCCCAGTAAAGACAGATAGGGAATAAGGGTCCCTGATTCTGCAGACTCAACAAACCCAGAGAAGCCAGGAAGAGATGAAGATCCCTGTTTGGACTGCCTACAGCCTACATGCTTTCTCCACCTACTCATCATCCTTCTGAATCACTGGGCTTTTAATATTTACTTGCTTCATTGTGAGCTCTCCAGCTCAAGCTCTAGGAAGATTTTAACAGCTTCCAAGGAAACAGTGAGACAGCAAGGTAAAAACCACCCACAGTAATTTTAGGCAAATAGAAGAACTGAAAACAAGAATATAAGCAGTCCAAAAATAAATGAATAAACAGGGTACATCTGAAAGTCTTCTGCAAGATAAATAGTAACCTGAGCATAGCAGTCAAGAATTGGTAATATAGTTGTTTTGTTTTTTTTTAACATCTTTATTGGAGTATAATTGCTTTACAATGGTGTGTTAGTTTCTGCTGTATAGTTTTGAATGCCATTTACTTCAAGATATACAAGTAGGGCTTCCCTGGTGGCGCAGTGGTTGAGAGTCCGCCTGCCGATGCAGGCGACACGAGTTCGTGCCCCGGTCTGGGAAGATCCCACATGCCACGGAGCAGCTGGGCCCGTGAGCCATGGCTGCTGAGCCTGCGCGTCCGGAGCCTGTGCTCCACAACGGGAGAGGCCACAACAGTGAGAGGCCTGAGTACCAAAAAAAAAAAAAAAAAAAAAGATATACAAGTAACTTTTGGAAAATGTATACTACATAGTCTTAAGAAAATATTTAACAGGGCCAATGGACTAACAGTGAAACTTTGGTAATATAGAGGCTTAAGAATTTTTAGTAACCAAAATAGCTTCTTGAGGAACCCAAAGTAAATGTTTAGGGACGTTTAATCACTTAAAATACTTCCTAGAGCTTTTAAAAGTAGTTTCCAATGTTCCAGGGGGAAAAGAACACAGAAATCATAATCCAAAATAGGAAAATTCAATGAAAAAGAAATTAAGAGGAAACACATAAAATATAGTAAAAGGGACTTCCCTGGCGGTACAGTGGTTAAGACTCCACACTTCCGATGCAGGGGGGGGCGAGGGTTCGATCCCTGGTCAGAGAACTAAGATCCCACATGCCACATAGCATGGCCAAAAACAAAAAATAACAAGTAAAAATAAATAAATAAAAATAAAATATAGTAAAAGGATAAAAGATCACATATTTTATTTTTACCAAAAATATATAACTAGAACATATTTGCCTACTAGAAGCAAAGGACTGAGATTTGGCCAAAAACTAAACTCAATTATGTGCTGTAATCAAAAATAAATACAACTAAATTAAAGTTATTCCAAAGGATGAATAGCAGAAAGATAGGTCCCAGACAGGCACCTGGTTCCACCTCCCCATTGTAACCAACAACAAAATACCCTCAGTGCCCAAGAAGGAGGTCAGTTCAGTGGAAGGAGCAGCAAAAAGTGCCCTAGAGTAAGGCTGTTTGCCAAATCTACACCTGCAAATGTTAAAACTAGGCCCAAAATAGGGCTGGAAATGACACATTTCCAGACAGATGTGTACAGAATTTTAAGTGATATTTTAAGATGTAAAATGATGTGCTGCTGTTTATTTTTCTGTACAACTAAAAGATAGCAGAATATGGAATTAGGGGAGGCTTTGACCCTCTTGTGGGTGGATTTAACATTTCACATGCTGATATGGGTGGGATGATTGTGCTTTTCATACATCCTAAATATGAGACAGAGTGAAATGGCAAATCGGAATCATCATCAAGCATTTTAAATATCTGACACATTTTAAATTCCTATCTTCTATACTCGTGTTGGTTTTTGTTAGAATGCTCCCTGATCCGGGCTGTCTCCCTGAAACTGCATGCCTTATGTGACATCTTTGGTAATTACAACCTAGTTTTTTTTTTTAATAATGTTGTTAATGTGTTGTGAAAGATTAGAAATTTTTGAGTTTAGGTGTGTGTGACATTACATTGTGAATTAGGGACCTCTGGAGTGAACAGCCTATCAAGTGTTGAGACTGGTACTCTTTAAGCTGGCTTGCTTTCAAATTTTTAGCTGCAAAGTCTGTAGATTAACTGTCTTAGCTCAAAAACGCTAGAATAACTACTATAATTTGTTTAGAAAAAGATTCTAAAATTACATGGATGTTTAGATTTTTAGCACTAGGATTGAGAATTATGTAAAAATTGTTCATAATGTCTGAATAGTAACATCAAACAATCAGTAGTATCTTCAGGAATTCCCTGGTGGTCCAGTGGTTAGGACTCAGTGCTTTCACTGCCAAGACCCGAGTTTGATCCCTGGTCAGGGAACTAAGATCCCACAAGCTGCTTAGCATGGCCTAAATAAATGAGTAAATAAAATGAAAAAAACAATCAGTAAAACTTCATTATGCAAGATATTTCTATATATGATCTTTGAGTTCCGTTACTGGAAATAACTATTTAATTTTGCTGTATGTGGAAGGTGTTTGTTTGAATATATTGATTTAACAATGGAAGACTTTCATGCAGCCACCCCTAATGCAAAGTCAATGCAGAATTGCTTGTTCTTCCTTCATATGAATTAAGTGAAGAATAAACTGAAACTTTAAAGATAAATAAACAAACAACCTAAAGGTGTGGTGCAAATGCAAACAGAAAGGAAGGCAGAAGTTAAGCTTAATGTATGAATTATTAAACATAAGGAGAGATTCACCTTATAAAAATTATGTGGAGAGCCCATAATGAAGACTGATGCAACTCCTATAGCCTCTGGGCATTAAGTAACACAGCAGAGACATATATGGCTCTTTATTTTTCTATACAAACTGGAAATTAGTAGGACAATGAATTATGGGAGGCTTCAAAAATCATATGGGTCAACTTAACATACTTGATTAAAGACAAAAGTGAGAAAAATAAAAAGTCAAATAATGATAGGAAACCCTAAAGTTCCTCCCAGTCCTTGAAAAATGAAGAAGACAAAAAAATAAGCAAATAAAGACACAGAACACATTAACAATGTAATTGTTGAGTTTAGTTTACTATTTATATATTGAATGCTGAACCTTAAAACATAGTACCAGTAGACGATATCTTTTTAAATATTTATTGAATTTTCATATAAATTTACTATATATTATGCACAAAGAAAACCTCATTGAATTCCAAAAAGTGAAATCTACATAGGTCACGTTCTTGGACCACTGTGAAATAAAGCTAAAAATTAATACCAAAATTAGAAATGAACCCTTTTTAAAAATCACTTGAAACTTTTAAAGCTCTCTCATAAGTAACTCTTGAATCAACAGGGAAATGAAGTTACAGTTACATCATGTTTAGAAACTAACAGTTATGAGAACACCATAGGATCCAACTAGTTGTGTACTCAGAGGAAAATGTGTATTCTTACTTTACTAAAGAAGTAAGATCAAAGCTAGTAAACTAACCACCAATGGAGTAAGGAATAAAAGGAAAGCAAAAGTATTGCACTATTAAAGATATAAACAGGAACTTATAAATTAGAGAAGATTAATTTCTATTGGGCTGAGGCACCTATATTTTAATAAGTCACTAGAGGTGATTCTGATGACAACCACTAAGCTAGCATAACCCTGATCCCAAAATTTGACAAACGATCATTTAATAAAAGGAAAATTATGAGACAATATTACTTGGGAAAAAAAATTATACAAGAAATTGACATTGTAAATTCAACAGTATAGTCAAATAACATGATACCATTATCAAGTAGTTCTATGCAGGGACTATGGATAGTGAGTTCAATAAGAAAATTTATAACCTTGAAAGATCCAAGAAGGAAAACATATGATTATCTTGATAGATGTCACTAAAACATTTTAAAAATTCAGTATCCATTCCTTATAAAACTTTTAATAGAATAAAAATAGGAGATTCTTGAATGGAATAAAAAATATCTACTTCAAACAATGAGACTTGTACTACACTTCATGATGAAACTTCTAGTTACTAGAAGCTTTCACTTTGAGTCAGGGAAAAGGTGAAGATGTGTTTTTACCACCATTTTAATAACCTTTGGAAGTACTAGGCCATATAATTATTCATTTATTTTTTACTCCTTACATCAATAAATATTTATTGAATAACTACCATGTGACAAAATAAGAAATATATGTGCAATAAAAGAAGAGGTGAACTAACCATTATTTGTAGACAATCTGGTTGTTCCTTTCTCTATTTCTTAAACCATGATCTGTGAGTAGTAAAGTGATCCTCAGAAGGGGCTGTTCTTGAGGCCACTGTAGAGATGAGGGGCTGCTGAGCAGGAGGGACAGAGTTTTAGTCCACTTTCTTCCATTTTACATATAAAACTATCAAGAATTTATTAGAAATAATAAACATTTAATAAAGAATTCAATAAAGAGGTACATTCAAAAACCACTAATTTTTAAAATTCAGAAAGTCTATAATCAACAATCAATAAGAGGATATGCTGGGGAAAATAATATTAGTAGTAAATATGAGGAAAAATGGCACAGACCTAGGGAATAAGCTTATTTTGAAAATGTTTAGAACCTATTTGATGAAAACTATAAGATTTTTATAAAAGACCTAAAATAATACTTGAAAGAAACAGAGAGAGACACCAATATCCTAGAAGGGAATGGCTCAGTATTACAATTGGATCAAATCTTCCTTAAAATGAATATGTAAATGAACACAATCCAGTGACATTAATAGACAAGATGGGTAGTGGGAGGTCTCAACCGAAAGTCTAGAGACAAACACAGTTTGGTCCACTCATCTGTATATAAAAAGAACAACATTTCAAATCAGCTAGAAAAGGATAAATTATATCACAATTAGTTTTGTGATAACTGGTTGATCATATAAGGAAATAAGCCAGATTACTATCTCACGCATTGTATGTAGGTAAGTTGCACTTAGGTAAATTGCAAATGCATTTGCAATTGCAATGCAAAAACAAAAGCAATCACCACCAGAAATAACTATATAAATAAAATTGAAACTGAGTGAATGACTAAATGGATGAATGAATGAACAAATGAACAGAATAAAACTACTCAGACAATTCAAATACAAGATGCACTTGTGTGTGTTCCTTGGTAAGGGCCCTGCTAGAAATATCAGACTGCAGCTCCCTTGATGTGAGCAATGCTTGTGTCTTAGTCCATTTGGACTGATATAACAAAATACCACAGACTGAGTGGCTTATAAACAACAGAAGTGTATTCCTCACCTTTCTGGAGGCTGAAAGTCCAAGTTCAGGGAGCTAGCATGGTCAAGCAGGGCCTCTTCTGTGTTACAGACTTCTCCTTGTATGTGTCCTCACATGGCAGAAGGGGTGGGTTAGCTCTTTGGGCCTCTTTTGTAAAGGCACTAATCCTATTTATGAGGGCTCCATCCTCAAGACCTAATCACCTCCCAAAAACCCCACCTCCAAATGCCATCATTTAGGACATTAGGTTTTCAACATATGAATTCTGGGGGGACACAAACATTTAGACCACAGCAGCCTCTTCTCTAGCTTGTCACTTCTGATCACCCCTCCATTCCACAACCCATAATGACCTCCAGTCTTTCCAGCAAAACTCACCTCACCTGGCAAGATGCCCTCTTACACGGGAGGGATGCATTTTAAATGATGCCCAGGCTCACTCCATGCAACACAAGCCACTCAGGTCCATGGAAAATAGGCACTCTCCCTGTTAGGAGAGACAGCTTGCTCCCAACCCAACCAGTAGCCACAGCTGTTTGCCCTTCAGATTTCACAAGCCTGATTCAGACAGTAGTCTACTGTGTACTCACACTCCAGGGAACCAGAGAAAGCTCTCCCAGAAACATGGAGGGAAAAGATCCAAAAAAATGAAAAATTTAAACTGCTGTACAAAACAAAACAAACAAAAACCAACAACAATGTCAACAAAGTTAAAAGTCAAAGAACAAAATTAGAAAAAATTATTCACATATATTTAACAAAATATTAATATTCTTAATGTGTAAAGATGCTTACAAATCAAAAGGAAAAGAACATCCTAGTTTAAGAAGTGGGCCAAGATTTTGACAAAGTTCAAAACAGGCAAAACTACAGAGTAGGATAGTGTGATGTCCCTCAACCTTTTTTTTTTCATTATCACTTCCTCTCATGATACTTTAATACCACAGATACACTATGTATTTGTTTATGTAGTACACGGTTATCTCTGCTTTACACATAAATAGAGTAAGATATTCCCCCCCCAAAAACCAATTTTCACCTCTCTGAGAGCAATATCACCCCTGTTTAGAATGCATACGTTACCTTTGGGGGAAGTGGATGGTGACCAAAGAGGGCAAAAAGGGACTTCCTGGAAGCTGTTCATATTGTTTCTTTTAACCTTGATACAGTTATGTGAATTCACTTTATGAAACTTCATAGACCTCCATATGTACAATTTGTTTCCCATTTTCTATGTATGTTCTAGTTTAAATGAAAATTTTACTTTTAAAAGTAGATCCAGTACATAAATGGACAATTAAGAAAAATAAATAAATATAAATGGGCAATGAGCTTGTGGAAAATACTCTACCCCTTAAATAATCAAAAAATTATTAAGACATAGAGTTACCATTTTCACCTAATTGGCAAAAGACAGAAAATAATATCCCAAAGTTTCAAAGGAGTGAAGAAAAGGGCACCCTTATATACTATTGACAGAGTAAATTGCAGGGCAATTTGAAAATGTATCAACTGCAAACCATTTAACTCAGCAATTCCATTTTGAGAAATTTTGCTTTGAAAATTTTGAGTGAGTATTCAATGATGTATGATCGAGAATAATCATTGCATTGTATTTGATAATAGAAAAATTGGGGAAATGAGGCGTTTCTAGCAAGGAAAGTGATTGAATATACTTAGTAGATTTGTTTAACATAATATTATTTAGCCATACAAAGTTATAATGTAGTTGCTCAGCACCACGATTTAGAGCAAAGACTCTGGGATGAGGCTGCTGGGATTCAAATCCTAGTCCTTACTTTTAACTAACTAGGGCCTGAGATAAACTATCATATACGCCTTCCTAGTCTTCAATTTTCTCTTCTGTAAAATGGAAAATACATTGTTAATGAACTTATATACGAAACCGAAACAGACTCACACAGACATAGAGAACAGACTTGTGGTTGCCAAGGGGGAAGGGAGGTGGGGGAGGGAAGGAGCGGGAGTTTGGGATTAGCAGATGCAAACTATTATATATAGAAAGGATAAACAATAGGGTCTTACTGTATAGCACAGGGAACTATATTCAATAGCCTGTGATAAACCATAATGGAAAAGAATATGAAAAAGAATGTGTGTATAACTGAATCATTTTGCTGTACACAGAAATTAACACAACATTGTAAATCAACTATACTTCAATAAAAAAAGAAAATACATTGTTAAGAGACTAAAACAAGAACAGTATGTATATTATGAGTCCACTTTTTTGTTTGTTTGTTTTGCGGTACGCGGGCCTCTCACTGTTGCAGCCTCTCCCGTTGCGGAGCACAGGCTCCGGACGCGCAGGCTCAGCAGCCATGGCTCACGGACCCAGCCGCTCCGCGGCATGTGGGATCTTCCCAGACTGGGGCATGAACCCGTGTCCCCTGCATCAGCAGGCGGACTCTCAACCACTGCGCCACCAGGGAAGCCCCATGAGTCCACTTTTTAAAATATATTTTACATGAATATCTGTATTGATAAAGATGGTTATATTTTATTGTGTAATATTTTCTATTTTTTCCACAATGACCTCACATTTTTTGGTTTAATTATTTCCTTAAAAGTTACCAGGAGCCTAAGATGAAGGCACAGTCTTATGAAAATAGTTATAGTACTTCTAAGACATTACCACTGAATCAGACTGACCAGATTTTTTTAGTGTACTGGAGGGTTTCTGCTGCAGGTTATGTGGATTTTTTTACCTTCAACCAGTGGTTTTCAAACTTTAGCTCACATCAGAATCACCTGCAGGGCTTGGAAAAACACAGATTGCCACCTACAGAGTTCCTGATGCAGTCAGTCTGGAGTAGGACCTGAGATTTTGCATTTCTAACAAATTCCAAGGTGATATTGATGCTGCTGCTCTGGGTACCACACTTTGGGAACCCCTGGAAACTATCTTGCACGGCTGACTTTCTTGACCAAATTTTCAAAAATTTTCCAAAATGCAATGGTCTTTCACCTTGTGTGGAATGAATACCATATATACCTGGGGGATGGAGCCTATAAATTAAAACTGGAAAGTAGGTAAGATACACCCACCCAGAAATCAGTCAAGCAATTTGATTTTTATCTCTGAGTCTACTCTGACACACATTGCTGGTCCAGATTTCCAAATTTAGGAAAAGATAAACTCAGGCAAACTAGAGAGAAGCTGTTGTTTCTGTTTGTTGATGGAAAGAATCAATAAACAATCTATAGCAGGAATAGAAAAGAGTTTTATTCCAGCCAAACTGAGGACTATAGCCAGCCTGGGAGACACAGATTCAAGAAGCACTAGAATTGTATCCCGCCAGACTATGAAATGCGGGAGGCTTATAAAGACAAAAACTGCAAGGTTCCAGTTAGTTACATGGGTTTTTTTTATCAAGAATTATAACTAGAACTGGGAAGAGGTAAGGGTGTTTTTAAGTAAGGATTGATTGAGGTCTGAAATGGTTGCATAGTTACAAGGGCAGACCATGAGACCATAAGTTTGCAGCTTGGCAGCTCTTAGCTGATATTGTTTTGAGGACGGCTGGTGGTGTCCTTGAGTTTGATAAAGTTCAGAAAATTCAAGTCTCAGTGATGCAGGAACATGTCTGAAACCACATCCACAATAGCTGCCTGGCTCCATTTTAGATGCCTGAACTATAGTTACTCCATTTTTTTTTTAATGCATTCTTTTTCTAAATGGTTAAATCAGATGTACAATGCATGTATGACAGGCCATAGGCAGATTGTTCTAGTTAGCATGAAGTTTGTTAAATCATGTATAAGCCAGAATGATTTCTCTATACCTCAATATGTAGAAATTTCTTCCTTCACTTTCTCCCCTCTTCTCTGCTTTTGGTCAACAAGGAAGTGTAGCTTCTTGGTCTTTCTTTCCCTAAGCACTGGATGGTTAAAACTGGATGTGTAGTAAACAGTACATTATCTAAATCTATATGCTCTATAAGTGCTGCCAGAGTTTAACCTAGCAACTGTTAGTCAGAAGTTCACTTCTAAGGAAACAAACTCATGGAATGCCAGAAGACTAATTCTGTGCCAGTGAAAGATCATTTCTACGTGAGACGTTTTTCCTTTGAGAAGGAAAGCCTTGTGCTTGATTCATCACATCAGGAAAACCTGATTAGTACGTCTACCTAAAAACTGCCTAGTTGAGAACCTTCTTTCAAATTATAGTTACAATTTCAAGAAGTGGGCTTGAAATATTTTCATCTTAAAAACATCAGAAACAACACATTGACTTAGGAATCAATGAAACTGGATATAATAGGATATTATTTTCCATTCTCAGGTTTCGGATGTGATTTTCACATTAGTTATCTACAAATTTCCTAAAATTTCTATTTCTCAGTTTGAGAACATTGTTCTTAGCCATTAGACAGTGTGTCTCCCTCTTTCTCTACCTGACAAGTTCTCTGCTATTGTTTCATTCAGAGTACTTAGGCTCTTCTTGGGTTTCTTTCTCAGACCTTTGTACCTAGATTCCAGGAATGTGCAATCTTGCTGACCTAAATATTGAAGAAGGGGCCATCCTCAATTTGCAAAATGTGTAACTTAAAACATATTTCAAATAAAAATCAGCTTCAAATTCCTATGGAGGGCTTCCCTGGTAGCGCAGTGGTTGAGAGTCCGCCTGCCAATGCAGGGGACACGGGTTCGAACCCTGGTCTGGGAAGATCCCACATGCCGTGGAGCAACTGGGCCCGTGAGCCACAATTACTGAGCCTGCGCGTCTGGAGGCTGTGCTCCGCAACAAGAGAGGCCGCGATAGTGAGAGGTCTGTGTACCGCGATGAAGAGTGGCCCCCGCTTGCCACAACTAGAGAAAGCCCTCGCACAGAAACGAAGACCCAACACAGCCATAAATAAATTAATTAATTAATTTTAAAAAATTCCTATGGAAATCGCAGTTTCTAAGAACTTGCTACCAAGTAGAGATCTTGCTTTCTTTTTTAAAAAAAGCAATTTTAATTAACAAGATGTTATGCAAATCAATGCTATAAATATGCTTTAAAGCAGTGGATTCAGTTAAATAGGCTATAAAGGTCTCCATCTCAATTAGTATTACCTTCTTAATTTACACAGTAAAACCTTTATTCATAGACAGTGCCAGCTCCTTTCAGACTAAATTGTTGTAAATTCTGATCAATGAGATTTCATTGCATTTCTCTTGAGCCTTTTTATTTTCCTTTAAGAATATTTGTAAAGGAAGGTGGACCCTCAGGGGAATAGTTTGGGAGGAGGAAAATGAAAGTGTATCTTGGTCTCGGAAAGCCTTTTGGCAATTTCCTGATACCCGTTATAATTCTGACAAGGTAATTGCCCTTCTCTTGAGAGTGATAGAAATTACAGCACAGCCAAATTTCAACTAGGAGAGAGATTTCTGCAAGTGAAGAATTTGGCCCTGTAGGTTCAACAAAGCCAAGCAAACATAACAACTTAACAAGATATGCCAGTGATTTTACATAAGTATAGTACTTGCCAGCAGGGTAACACCTGGGGTGATCGAAAAAAGTTGAAACTCACAGACTTTCAGAATATGTAGATCATCTACCATTTCCCTTCACCTAGAAAAATACCATCAGATACATGAAGACTAGAGACTTTTAATGACTTGCCAATCAATGTTCATGCAGTCAGTAGGCTGAGAAGACTAGATACCAGTTCTCCTGAGTCCCACTGAAGAGCTCTTGCACTGCCCCATACTGTTCAAAGTTAAACCAGAGACCAGCTACATCAGGGGTTACCAAATGAATCCAGCTGCCCCTGTTTTGGTACTGCCTGCAAGTTATAAGTCATTTTTACAGTTTTAATTGACTGAAAAAATAAAAGTAATATATTGTGGCATGAAATATATTGAATTCCAATTTCAGTACCCATAAAGTTTCATTGACACACAGCCACACCCAGTATTTTGTGTATTGTCTGTGGCTGCTTTCACTTTATAATGGCAGAGTTGACTAGTTGCAACAGAGACCACACAATCCACAAAGCCAAAATATTTTCTCTCTGCCTCTCTATAAAAAGTTTGCTGATATAGGTAAGTACCAGCCATCACAGCAATTAAGGAAGAAGAATCCCCTAGATTGAATAATAATTGTCCACATTTCCAAATCCAGTGTATATCAGTGTACATCAAAGTATAGTCTCCTTTACTTCATTTATTTATTTTGTATTTATTTATTTTTTTAAATAAATTTATTTATTTATTTATGGCTGTGTTGGGTCTTCGTTGCTGCGTCCGGGCTTTCTCTAGTTGCGGCAAGCAGGGGCTCCTCTTTGTTGCAGTGTGCGGGCTTCTCATTGTGGTGGCTTCTCTTGTTGTGGAGCACGGGATCTAGGCACACGGGATTCAGTAGTTGCAGCACACAGGCTCAGTAGTTGTGGCTCGTGGGCTCTAGAGTGCAGGCGCAGTAGTTGTGGTGCGCAGGCTTAGTTGCTCCACGGCATGTAGGATCTTCCCGGACCAGGGCTCGAACCTGTGTTCCCTGCATTGGCAGGCAGATTCTTAACGACCGCACCACAAGAAGCCCTCCTTTACTTCATTTAGACTAAAAATCCTGTTACATCCAAATATACTAAGGATATAGATTAACTTTCATAGACATCAGTACCTGTGTATATCCTTTAACCACTGGTAATGTCAAACAATAATTAGTATCAAGGCTGCCAAGAACAAAGAGCTTTATTCTGTGTCTTAAGAGGTGTAATTCAGAAAACGCAGATTCGGGTAAAACCGAAAGAGTGGGGGACTTCCCTCGTGGCCCAGTGGTTAAGAACCTGCTTGCCAATGCAGGAGACACGGGTTCGATCCCTGGTCAGGGAAGATACCACATGCCATGGAGCAACAGAGCCCGTGCGCCACAACTACTGAGTCTGCTCTCTAGAGGCCACAAGCCACAACTGAGCCGATGCAGCCTAATAACTGAAGCCCACTCACCCTAGAGCCCGCGCTCCACAACAAGAGAAGCCACCACAATGAGGAGCCTGCGCACCACAACGAAGAGTAGCCCCAGCTCGCTGCAACTAGAGAAGCATGCAGCAATGAAGACCCAACGCAGCCAAAAAAAAAACCAACCCAAAAGAGTGTTCTGAGGAAGGGAAAGAGTCATCTCTCTAGAGTCACACATGCTGAATCTGAACCTTGGCTCTAGACTTAACTAACTGCATGACCTTGGGCAAGTGCACTAAACTCTCAGGCTTTGGTGTCCTTATCTATAAAAGGAGATAACAGCAGTACCAACTTCAAAAATTTGTATGACAATTAATTGAGATAAAGCTTGAAATGTTTCAGCAGGGTAGGTTGTCATGTTGTTAAATAGGTGGCCTGGGGCTTCCCTGGTGGCGCAGTGGTTGAGAGTCCGCCTGCCGAGGCAGGGGACACGGGTTCGTGCCCCGGTCCGGGAAGATCCCACATGCCGCGGAGCAGCTGGGCCCGTGAGCCATGGCCGCTGAGCCTGCGTGTCCGGAGCCTGTGCTCCGCAACGGGAGAGGCCACAACAGCGAGAGGCCCGCGTACCGCAAAAAAAAAAAAATAATAAAATAAAAAATAGGTGGCCTGCACTTATTAGCTCTATCTCCTTTGGGTAAGTGGCATCACTTCTACATCTATTTCCTCACTGATAAGGACCAGGATGCCTATTTTATAGAGTGTGTGGAGGTGTAATGATTAAATAACCATATACATAAGTGGACCCTCATTATAAGTTGCTTCATTCCCCTTCCTTCTTCTATCTTTGTTTTCAGAGGTGGGTTTTTAAAGTGAGAGAATCAAACGTGAATTAGCTCTGTACAGTAGGTAATAGTATTATATCAATGATAATAGTACTGGCGTTACATAAGACAGTGCCCTGTTTTTAGGAAATACAGAGTGAAATATTTAAGAGTAGAGGGGACATCATGATCGCAATTTATTAAATAGTTCAGCAAAAAATTTCATATAATTGTATATATTATATATAATTATATACACACGTGTGTATATATATATATATATATACACAGAGAGAGAGAGAGAGAGAGAATGATATTTAAAGAAACATACTAAAATGATAGCATATGGGGAATCTGGGTGAAAAGTATTTGGGGATTCTTGGTACTATGCTTGCAACTTTTTGGTAGGTCAAAAATTACATCAAAACAAAATGTTAAAGAAAAAAAAGACGGGTGAAACATGACTCTATTGAGTATGTGGTCAGAGGTGAGGTAGAGGTTACCATTTGGTCCACTTAAAAATTCTTCTCTGGGCTTCCCTTGTGGCGCAGTGGTTGAGAGTCCGCCTGCCGATGCAGGGGACATGGGTTCGTGCCCCGGTCCGGGAAGATCCCACATGCCGCGGAGCGGCTGGGCCCGTGAGCCATGGCTGCTGAGCCTGCGCGTCCGGAGCCTGTGCTCCGCAACGGGAGAGGCCGCAACAGTGAGAGGCCCGCGTACAGAAAAAAAAAAAAAAAAAAAAAATTCTTCTCTTATCAAGATGACTTGTGACAGGAAACCTTATCATAATTACATATACAAGCCTCAAGGTTTTTGTTTGCATCGGATTCTAATTATCTATTAATGTTTTAACCTGCCCAGAGATGGCAAGTGGTTTGCTAAAAATAAAGGCCTGGGAAGTTGGGCAGATAAAAATTGTTTCTGCTGTTTTACTGAACTTCATCAGGATGGGTGGTCTCTTGACCCAGCAGTGGTGGCCTCTGCTCAGTGTGATAGTGTGTTCTAGACCCATTTCAGACAACCCATCGGGCTTCAAGACTTTTCTCTGAATGTTTCACAGGAAAACAAAGGTACTCAAGAGGCTTAGTAACTCTGTAATCCCTACCAGACTGTACACAAGCGGAATAAGCAGAAGAACAGGATATTCGAAGTGCTTTTGGGTGAAGAGCTGAAAGATGGACTCCTTTAGGCAGAAGGGTTGATGCTGATTTTAATGCAGGAATCACCAGTTCAAGCAAAGTGGCTCAGAAGTGGGCTGAGAGCTATAGCACAGTAGGAAGAGCCAAATGGGATGGCTGGCAGGTTGCCACAATAAATGACCACCTACTCCTAGGTCACATCTAAGGAACAATCAATAAACAGGATATTCTGGACGAAAAGAGACTTCTGTCACAGTTTGGAAATTAGTCTTCACATGTGCTGCACAGGAAGAATAGGTGGTTGTGAAACAGGCTTGTTAATAACACCTACACTCTTTACCATTAATCAGTGTCAATATGAAGGCCGATATCATTAAAAAATCAGCTGAAAGGTAGAGTTCATAAGCATAATATTGCTACTTTTTCCTGAGTCTGATTTTTATTGATTTCACTGATGGTGGCATACCCTGTGCTTGGCATGTGAAAACACTGCTGAGAGATCTGGCAAGAGGATACACCCAGCTTGTATTTATTCTTTTATTCACAAAGCAGATTTTCAGTATCCACTGGATAAATAAACCTTCAGGATAAGAACAAGTGTCAATATATGCACAACACTGAAATTTGGAGATCCATTCTCACCAGCCTATATGTGACTTTCAGAGACTAAAGAAAAAAACAAAAGTCACAGAGAAATAAAAATTATTGTGGGTATATTTGTACCTTCAGTTAGGACTATAGCTCTGCTTTCCTGAGATTTTAAAAAAGGCCCATAGTTATATGTCAGCAACAAAATGTTGAATATGATTTCTAGAATTCCTCAAGTACTCAGACCACCAAGGGCAAACTTGACAGGACTCAGGCATCTCCATTCAATCAGGGTATGGCTTGAATGTTAGTGGAAACAAGCTAGTTAAGTTTCTAGTGACAGTTTTGTTTCCCCAAGGTCCTCCTACATTTTCATTTCTTTTTCCTTCAGTTTTAATATTTTTTATTGAAGTACAGTTGATTTACAACATTGTGTTAATTTCTGCTGTACAGCAAAGTGATTCAATTATACATATTTTTTCAGTTTTAATATTTTTTATTGAAGTATAGTTGATTTACAATGTTGTGTTAATTCCTACTTTTTTTTTTTTTTTTTTTTTCGTTACGCGGGCCTCTCACTGTTGTGGCCTCTCCCGTTGCGGAGCACAGGCTCCGGACGCGCAGGCTCAGCGGCCATGGCTCACGGGCCCAGCCGCTCCGTGGCATGTGGGATCTTCCCGGACCAGGGCACGAACCCGTGTCCCCTGCATCGGCAGGCGGACTCTCAACCACTGCGCCACCAGGAAAGCCCCAAATTCCTACATTTTTATTTCTTGAATTTGAGGAACAGGAGGCAGAAAGCAGCAGTCCATTAATATGAAAGAGACATATTATCTATTCTTCTTTAAAAACCCCACCCCATCCCAGACCAGCCCAGTCTAACATTGCAAGGCATGACTTCTCGGCGTAGAAAATGTCCAGCCATCCTGGGAATCTCTCAGATCTGTTGATGAAATCTGAGCTATGAACACTAAACAGAGAAACTCCATGATCATGAGGTTTGGGAGTGGGAACTATTTTTTTCTACAAATTGAAGGTAAGCCCCTAGATGCAAAACCACTCACAACTCGTAACCCACCTGTGAGACATCCATTTGTAGAAACTGATATGTTTGAAAATTACTTTACTAACCACCTGACCACTGGAAATACAGAAGAAGGCTGGTTTCTGGAGACCTAATCTGGTCACCTGCTTTCCACCTCCTTCTCCCTCTCTTTAAGTCAAGATAATGAAAGAAACCTGGTAGAGGTGGATTTCTCAGGCTGTTCTTAGACACACCCATGTCTAATTAGTTGGTTGGCTGTTTAATCATTTACAAGACAGCCTGTATTATCCTAAGGACTTTTAGTGATGTAACTGTTATAGATAAGGCCTTGGAATGGCAGATTTGGGGAAGATGTAGGTGGAGGAAGACATCACGCAGATTCATCGTGAACGTCTGCTCATGCACTTCTGGGTGACTGGGCCAGGACACAGTTGTCCCCTGACATCTGAGCAGGAAAGGCTCATGGGGAAAGTTACCAAGTTAACAAAGTTTGGGCACCCTCCATCCTTGCTGGAGACCTTCTTTAGGTATCAGTGTTTCCAAGCTGGTGCTCACTGCCTGGTCGCCTTGTTGCCCTGGCATCGCATGACTTCTTGACCTTTTTCCCTCTGCCATCCCCTCCTCTAGCCTCAGTCTTGGCCTTCTTCTCCATCAAAAGACAGAATGCAAATCAGCAAGTACCTACTACGTGTCAGTACTGCAATAGGAGTTGCAAGCACCTACTATGTGTCAGTACTGCAATAGGAGTGCCAGTATCTGCACACCCAGTATCTGCACTCCAAGGGCTCTTTCTGTAATAAAGAAGATGGCCCCATGAACATCACCAGTGAAACTTACTAAGTGCTGTAATCATTATGTGATGAGGCTCATGCGACCTCAGAGGAGAAAATGACCAAGTTTGCCTGGGGAAGCTGAGACTGCATCTGAGAAAAGAGGCCATGTTAGGTAGATCTCAAAGAGTGACTAGGAGCTGCCAGAAGACCATTCTAGGTGGAGGAAAGACCACTCCCAAGGTCAAAGATACCTAAAACAGCACCTCTCCCAATCTCTCCAGAAACTGCCGGGAGGGGCAGCCAGAGGCCACCCAGCTGTTTAGTGGAAGAGCTGGGGTCAGAGCCAGCTCTCCTCATGGCCAGACTGGTGGACTTTTCACTACCTGTTCTTGGAGCTGTTCCCTTTGGAATGCAGTCTGTGCTGGGTAAAAACAAATCTGACAAAAGATTATGTACCCACGTTTTATCTTTAAATTTTAGTTTCTCTTTTCACACTATAGTGTATCTTGGATAATAAAGTTTTAAATTACAATTTAAATTTCTAACTATTCCCCACCCCCAAATCTTGAGTATAATTAACTCTGCTAGAATGTTTGTTTTACTATGTTTTCTGACAGTTTGGAGCATAAATGAATTCTGATTTGAGAAAAAGGCCACCAGCCAGCAGCGTGAGGAGAGGGGAAGGGCAAAGATGGGCCATCTCATTGTTCTCTTTTATGTTAAATGCAAAATAAAACTTCAACTCACCATGCAATGCCTTCTAAAGTTCAACTCCTCACCATTTTAGCTCAATAAGCAAGCTAATTTACCAATTTAAATAAAATTCTGATATCACACTCTGTAGTAATATATGTTAATCTTTAGATTAATAGAAGCTTGTTTATAATAGTCCTGAATATGCTAACAACATTCCTCTAACTTAAATCTGCATATGGATGGATGCAAATTCCTGTCCACTTGTACATTTTTTCTACTCTGTTAAGTGTATCATCTAGACCAATAAAAATATAATGCAAGACACGTGTAATTTAAAATTTTCTAGTAGCCACATTTTTAAAAGTTTTAAAAAATCAGGCAAACAATTTCATAATACATTTTATTTGATCCAATATATCCCAAGTATTGTCATTTAAACATGTAATCAGTAAGTAAAATATTAATGAACTTATCGTTTTTGTTCTCTCTTCAAAAAATGGTGGATTGGGCTTCCCTGGTGGCGCAGTGGTTGAGAGTCCGCCTGCCGATGCAGGGGACACGGGTTCGTGCCCCGGTCAGGGAAGATCCCACGTGCCGCGGAGCGGCTGGGCCCGTGAGCCACGGCCGCTGAGCCTGCGCGTCCGGAGCCTGTGCTCCGCAACGGGAGAGGCCACAGCAGTGAGAGGCCCGCGTACCAAAAAAAAAAAAAAAAAAAATGGTGGATATTTTACCCTTACAGTACATGTCAATTCAGACACCAAATTTTCACTGGTTAAAGTGAAATAAGTGGGAAATAATCCTACCAAAACAGTAAAGTTGTGTTTAGTGGAAAAAAATAACTAAAATTAAATAAAATTTAAAACTCAGTTCCTCTATTGCACTAACCATATATAGTTGGTGGCTACCATATTGGACAGTATAGATGTAGAAGTTAGAGTGATGGCAAACAAGACTGTGGGAAGCATTAGTATTTACTCTCAGTAAGGCATGAGGGATTATTTATAAGAAGGGGTCAGAGAGTAAGCATTTAAAGGTAGTAGAGTCATAAAAATATGAACTTTGGATCATGGTTTTCTCAGGGTATCTGTCCAGCAGTGGGATTGCTGGGTCATATGGTAGTTCTAGTTGTAGTTTTTTAAGGAACCTCCATACTGTTCTCCATAGTGTCTGTACCAATTCACATTCCCACCAGCAGTGCAAGAGTGTTCCCTTTTCTCCACGGCCTCTCCAGCATTTATTGTTTCTAGATTTTTGGATGATGGCCATTCTGACCAGTGTGAGATGATATCTCACTGCAGTTTTGATTTGCATTTCTCTAATGATTAATGATCTTGAGCATTCTTTCATGTGTTTGTTGGCACTCTGTATATCTTCGCTGGAGAAATGTCTATTTAGGTCTTCTGCCCATTTTTGGATTGGGTTGTTTGTTTTTTTGTTATTGAGCTGCATGAGCTGCGTGTAAATTTTGGAGATTAATCCTTTGTCAGTTGCTTCATTTGCAAATATTTTCTCCCATTCTAAGGGTTGTCTTTTGGTCTTGTTTATGGTTTCCTTTGCTGTGCAAAAGCTTTGAAGTTTCATTAGGTCCCATTTGTTTATTTTTGTTTTTATTTCCATTTCTCTAGGAAGTGGGTCAAAAAGAACCTTGCTGTGATTTATGTCATAGAGTGAAGAGTCATGTACCAAAATGTTCATTGCAGTTCTGTTTACAATAGCCAGGAGATGGAAACAACCTAAGTGTCCATCATCAAATGGATAAAGAAGATGTGGCACATATATACAATGGAATATTACTCAGCCATAGAAAGAAATGAAATGGAGTTATTTGTAGTGAGGTGGATGGACCTAGAGTCTGTCATAAAGAGTGAAGTAAGTCAGAGAGAGAAAGACAAATACTGTATGCTAACACATATATATGGAATCTAAGAAAAAAAGAAATGTCATGAAGAACCTAGGGGCAGGACGGGAATAAAGACACAGACCTACTAGAGAATGGACTTGAGGATATGGGGAGGGGGAGGGGTAAGATGTGATAAAGTGAGAGAGTGGCATGGA
>RJWK010026550.1:0-26970 GCA_004363435.1 Platanista minor | reverse complement strand
TATGTATAATTGATTCACTTTGTTATAAAGCAGAAACTAACACCATTGTAAAGCAATTATACTCCAATAAAGATGTAAATAAATAAATAAAAAATAAAAAATAAAAATGGTAAAATGGTAAATTTTATTTTACCAAAATAAAAAATAAGAAAAAAATATTCACTAACATCAAAAGATCGGAAAGAGAAATTAAAGAAACAGTCCCACATGCCATCACATCAAAAAGAGTAAAATACTTAGGAATAAACCTACCGAAGCAGGCAAAACACCTGTACTCTGAAAACTATAAGATGCTGATGAAAGAAATCGAAGATGACACAAACAGATGGAAAGATGTACCATGTTCTTGGATTGGAAGCATCAATACTGTCAAAGTAACTATACAGCCCAAGGCAATCTTCAGATTCAGTGCAATCCCTGTCAAATTACCAATTGCGTTTTTATGTACCATGTTCTTGGATTGGAAGCATCAATACTGTCAAAGTAACTATACAGCCCAAGGCAATCTTCAGATTCAGTGCAATCCCTGTCAAATTACCAATTGCGTTTTTCACAGAACTAGAACAAAAAATTTTCAAATTGGTATGGAAACACAAAAGACCCCAAATAGCTAAAGCAATCCTGAGAAAGAAAAATGGAGCTGGAAGAATTGGGTTCCCTGACTTCAGACTATACTACAAAGCTACAGTCATCAAAACAGTATGGTACTGGCACAAAGACAGATTTATAGATCAATGAAACAGGATAGAAAGTCTACAAATAAACCCATGAGCTTATGGTCAGTTAATTTATGACAATGGAGGCAAGAATATACAATGGAGGAAAGACAATCTCTTCAATAAGTGGTGCTGGGAAAACTGGACAGCTACATGAAAAAGAATGAAACTAGAACATTCTCTAACACCATACACAAAAATAAACTCAAAATGGGTTAAAGACCTAAATGTAAGACTGGATACTATAAACTCTTAGAGGAAAACATAGGCAGAACACTCTGACATAAGTCTCAGCAATATATTTTTTTGATCCATCTCCTAGAGTAATAAAAATAAAAACACAAACAAATGGGACCTAATTAAACTCAAAAGCTTTTGCACAGCAAAGGAAACCATAAACAAAATGAAAAGACAACCCACAGAATGGGAGAACATGTTCTCAAAAGATGCGACCGACAGGGGTTAATCTCCAAAATTTAAACAGCTCATGCAGCTCAACATAAAAGAAGCACACAACCAAAAAATGGGCAGAAGATCTAAATAGACATTTCTCCAAAGAAGACATACAGATCTTCTGTATGAAATGTCTATTTAGATCTTCCAAGAGGCACATGAAATGATGCTCAGCATTGCTAATTATTAGGGAAATGCAAATCAAAACTACAATGAGATATCACCTCATACCTGTCAGAATAGCCATCATCAAAAAGTCTATAAATAATAAATGCTGGAGAGGATGTGGAGAAAAGGGAACTCTCCTACACTGTTGGTGGGAATGTAAATTTGTACAGCCACTATGGAAAACAGTATGCAGGTTCCTTAAAAAACTAAAAATAGAGCTACCACATGATCCAGCAATCCCACTCCTGGGCATATATCTGGAGAAAACCATAGTTTGAAGGATACATGCACCCCAATGTTCATTGCAGCACTGTTTCCAATAGCCAAGACATGGAAGCAACCTAAATGTCCATCAACAGATGAATGGATAAAGAAGATGTGGCACATATATACAATGGAATATTACTCAGCCATTAACAAGAATGAAATAATGCCATTTGCATCAACGTGGATGGACCTGGAGATTATCATACTAAGTGAAGTGAGGCAGAGAAAGACAGATATCATATGATATCAGTAATATGCAGAATATAAAAATAATGATACAAATGAACTTATTTACAAAACAGAAACAGACTCACAGACATGGAAAACAAACTTATATTTGCCAAAGGGGAAAGGTGTGGGGGAGGGATAAATTGAGAGTTTGGGGTTGGCATATACACACTACTATATTTAAAATAGACAACCAACAAAGACCCACTGTTTAGCACAGGGAACTCTGCTCAATATTCTGTAATAACCTAATTGGGAAAAGAATTGGAAAAAGAATACACGTATATGTATAACTGAATCACTTTGCTGTACACCTGAAACTAACAGAACATTGTTAATCAACTATACTCCAATATAAAATAAAAATTTAAAAATTCACATTGGATAACAAAAATTATGTCATATTCAAGCATCTTATGCAGTGCAGTAGACCCCTGACATTTACAAAGATATTTGGGGAACTTTGTGAATCCCCAATTTTATATATTATGGGAATGTTTGTTCTGACTTTATTCTGACTTCTGGCGTTCTCCCTGGTTACTTTTGCATTGATAGTTCTTTCTGGTACATAGCCTCCTAACACCGAGGAAACAAATTCAACTTTCATTGACCTTTCTTCCCCATGGTGTGCAACTATTGCATTGGTTGGGAGATGAAATGGTTTCTCCCTAAAGTAGTTTTCTTTTGTTCTTTGTAGAAGGTTTTGTGAATTCTTTCATGTTACACATCTGATCCAGAAACATTATTTCCCGAAATTACTTTGCTTCCTTTTTATTTCTGTCAACAGCCTTAGCAGTTGGTCTTCTTTTCTGAGTCATTTTCTTCATAAATCTTCATGACAGTTACTGTTGAAAATAAGTAAAAAACAAAGCTGAACAGTAATGAGGTGCTAGATGGTAAGATGAATACTGGACAATCAGGTAGGTCCATTCACTGGTTAAGTGATGCATCTTAAAAGTATCTGTGATTCCAGTCCTTGCTTCAAAAAAACTACAAATCATTACTAAAATGGGTTCATATTTGCAAAGTACTAAGAACAATGTCTCCTGTGTAGTAAACATTATATAATTTTTAAATTAGAAAAATACACATTATATAGGTCTTTGACATGTCAAAGTCAACATATAATCAGAGCTGAAAAATACCAAAGCTCAGTCCATTGCAGGACAGGCAGGGAGGAGCCACATCACTAAGAACAGTTTAGAAGGTCTTCCTGACCAGAAATTCAAAGGTAGTACAAAAGAGGTAGTACAAAAGGAGGAAGTACAACACAAAGGGCAAGACTCTGAGATCAGCTTTCTGATTGATCCACGAGGTAGATTAACTCTTCTTATGATTAATATCTTTCAGGTTCCATGGCTCCCATACTGAGAAACCTGGTTTCAAACAAGTCTGGTAGAGTTAGTTGTATAAGATTCTAGGGGGTGTTGCTAGATTCATTCAGTCGATGCCTTAAGCATATGTACATGCTTGAAATTCAGTGGATTTCTTATAACAGGTTATCTGAGAACAGTAAAAATCATTAACATTCAGTCTATGATTGCTGAGGATCTATGCATTTTTTCAATAAAAATAATGATAGGGTAACAGTGGAAAGTTGGTCTATAGATGCTCTAAAACCATATGAGGGGTTATTTTTAGAAGCTTTCCAAGGAGTTTCCGAAATCAGTTCTATCTTTTGACAGGTTCTTATAATTAAGAAATTCCATAGTAAGATAAGCCATGAAATCTTAGGAAGAGTAGAACCTACTAAGTGGACAAAAACTATTTAGTTATAATTGTAACAGTGTTGTGAAGGTTTAGTGCTCTTTCCCTAAGCTGGAGTGCCACACATTAAACTTCTGGTGTTTTGTCCTGTATTATACAGTAATTTTTGTTGTGTGTTGACATTCCCTGGCTTCACTTCAGCTCCCTGCGCTAGTAGTGCCTGTCTAGAATAGATATTCAGTAAATACTAGTTGAATGAATAGGCAACAAATGAATAGACTGGCAAGAAAGATGGTGCCAATTTCCTAATCTTTACTCAACTCTAAATAGTAGGAGCTGACCTCTTTGTTCCTCTCAGACTGGCACCAAAAGAACTGTATTCTTTGGTTTTTTTCTGGGTAGTATGACCTTTTCAGAGAAGGAGGTCTCCACAATTAGACAAGCCACAAAATATAAACTGATTTAAACTGGAGATTTAGGGAAAAAGACCAACAAGAGTTGAAAAGGTTAAATACTTTTATCAGGAAAGGTAAGCTATGTCTTATAGAAGAAAGCCTTCCATGGAAACAGAAAAGGAATATACTGTCTTGCCAGCTTTTAATTCTTGGGAGGATAAATTAAAAATATATATTATCCTTAGGAAAATAATGTGTACAACTGTAGAGATGAAAACATTTTCATCTTCATTTTATTAATTTACTTTAAAAAAATTTAAGAGAGTGAATTAAGACATTATTTTCCCATTAAAGAATGTTTCCATTTTAAGCTTGGAGAAATATCAGGTTTTTCTTGCCACATGGTAAGTGATTCTTATAGTTACAGCCATTAGAAATTCCCCATCATTCCTGAGTAGGTAATTATTACTTGAAATAGCTCTTTCAGAGTGATTATTATGAAATGTATCTATCTTCTGTTGATGTGCTGCTTTATTTATCTCGTGTTAAAAGATCCTTAGGAACCTTTCTATCATTAATGAACAAATTTCATTTTACAGATACATCCATTAGTTGCCAAGAATAATGCTGATCTGATTAAAGGATAACAATGTAAGACCACTAATTCACATACTAAATGCTTTGGATTGTACATTGTTAAAGACCTTACATCTACAGACCCATTATCTTTTTTCTCTTGGTAGAAGACAATACATGAGAGCCTTAAATAGTGGATGGATCCATCCGTCTAGACCAAAGAAAAAGAGGGCTAGAAAAAACAAGTATACAGTTTGAGGAATCTTTCCACTCAAGGATCAATGTAGATATGAAATAACAAACTACCACAAATCTCTTTGAGACGGAGAGAAGCTCATTAAAAAGGAAAACATTTTGGACTTCCCTGGAGGTCCAGTGGTTAAGACTCCGTGCTTCCACTAAAGAGGACACGGTTCAGTCCCTGGTCGGGGGAACTAAGAACCCACATGCTGCGCAGCACAGCCAGAAAACAAACATACAAAAATAAAACAAAACAAAAAACCCATTCTTGGATTATTATGATCTCAAATGAGTTATTTATGGAAACAAATGACAAAATTTCTTATATCTATGAAGTGTTTCTCAAAAGGATGAAAGTTGTTATAATTTTCATAATAGTTATTTTCTATGTCATTATGATCACAAATAGAATTTATGTGTTTGCATGAGGGGCAATAAATACTGGAGAGGCAGGCTGACTTTTAGGAAAATATATGTGTAGACTGCAAACCCCTTGAAAGCAGAGACCTAATTCATCTCACTCCCTATCCTCAGAGCCTGAAGTGCATCCTGATAAATGTTGTTAATCAATAAATACTTGCTGAATGAATAACAAATTAATATGTATCAAATTTTCTGATCTCACTGGAGAATCTTAGTGGAGAATCCACAACCTACAAATATGCTGAATTTCAAAAGAATTTTGAGGCATACTGTTTGCAACTTAAAATATATTTCTCCACAGAAAAAGCTGTTATGGATGGTACAGGGGTTGGCAGGCCAGCTCATGAAAGTCACTTAATCTACAATGTAGCAGAAACATTATACATTTGAAATGAACGAGTAACAGAAAAAAAATACTGCAGCAATAAAACTAAGATAGAAATAATAAAATTGAATAAAACCTTAAAAATTTCCTGTCCCTCAGTGCTTGAAGAGAAGCAAATTTAAGTATGAGAAGAAGAGATGTATGGAAACTGTCATGGAGAGGCTTGTATTCTCGAGGAATTTAGAAGCTGATGGCTTTTTAAAAATTATGTAGAATTCCCCTTCAAAACATAATTCTGCTTATCCATGATAAAAGTCTTTGAATAACACTATTTTAACTCTTAACAGCTAAGATGAAAGTGCCTTTTAAAATTCAAAAATAGAATGGTGAAAAGAGGAAAAGAAACAAACACGTGAAGAAAAATCAAGTAAACGGAACAGCAACAACAGAGATGAGAATATGGTAATGTGAATTAATGTAGTACCCTCTGTGCTCAGGTACTGAGGATTAAAAAAAATGCATGAAACATAGTCCCTGACCTCAAGAAACTTCAAGCGTAGTAAGGTGAGTCAAACTCATAAGCAACTAAGTGCAACAGTTGTGATAAAGACTGTGAAAAAATAACTAGGCTATGTGGAGTCAAAAAAAAAAAAAAAAAAAAAAGGAAGGTGGCCAGAGCCTCCCGAAGGGTTCCTCAAAGACTTGTGGTGAATCCTGAAGGAGGAGCAGGTATTTTACAGGCAGAAGGAGAGAGCCAGAACTATCCAGGTTCTGGGAATACCGTGAGCAAATGAAAGTGCACTGAGTACAATGCAATCCTGAGAAAGAAAAATGGAGCTGGAAGAATTGGGTTCTTCCAGCTGAGTACAGAGCCTGAGAGGAGAGAAGGAATGTGCCAGGAGACAGAAATGGAGGGGTGAGCCAGGTGGGACTGTGGTCTCCATGTGAAGCAGCCTGCCTTATCCTACAGATGACTGGAAATCTGAGGAGGGATTTAAACAGGGGAATAACATCATCAAGTGGGCATTTTATTTTTTTTTAATTAAAAAAAATTAAAACATTTTTATTATTATTATATTTTGGCTGTGCTGGGTCTTCATTGCTGAACACAGGCTTTCTCTAGTTGTGGTGAGCAGGGGCTACTCTTCGTTGTGGTGCACGGGCTTCTCACTGCGGTGGTGTCTCTTGTTGCGGAGCATGGGCTCTAGGCAAGTGGGCTTCAGTAGTTGCAACACGCGGGCTCAGTAGTTGTGGCTCGCGGGCCATAGAGCACAGTCTCAGTAGTTGTGGTGCATGGACTTAGTTGCTCTGCAGCATGTGGGATCTTCCCAGGCCAGGACTCGAACCCATGTCCCCTGAATTGGAAGGCGGATTGTTAACCACTGTGGCACCAGGGAAGTCCTCAAATGGGCATTTTAGAAAGATCACTCTGGCAGCATTATGGAGGATAGATTGGAGGTATGAAATACTGGTGGCAGGGAAACCTGATAGAAGACTGCAAGAGAATGAAACCTGGGAGTAAATAGCAGGGCTAATTACAGAGAGAGTTTGGAGAGCCGTTTGGTCTGTTCTCATCCTTCTGAGAGCCTCAAATTCAGACACATGATGTTGTCTCCTAATGAGGTTATCCACACTGTCATTGAGACTCATTTTCAGGATTGAACATTTAAAATACAAATTTGGCTACAAATTTGGTAACCTTATTTTAACACATTTAGAAATTTTAACATACCGGGAGTCTCAATAAATGGAAGGATTCTGAGTCCCTCTCCATCTCGGAGAAGGCTGCTAACTTGCTGTGTGTGGCTTGTGCACAATCTTCTTGGTGATAAAGAATGGAAGGGATAGAGAAGAGATGCGAACTAGCAAGTTCCCATAACCAGCACCAATTTAGCTTTGTTGCAGTGGGGAGAGGAAAGTGTACATCCCTTTACTCACAAGTTGATGTTTGCAAGTTGGTTGTTCATAGCTGGGAAGTGTCTGAATTGCTGTTAAATAATTCTTTCTCTATCTACTTAGAATATAGATGGACGTCCTGGATTTGAAATATTTAGTAAAATGTATTATATTTCTCTAAATTACTTTCCATTTTCCTGACCTAGAAGACTGACTTTGAGAAATGACCCAGAGTTAATTGTTTTTAGAGTAAATTATGAAAGTGACTTATTTCTCATATATTTATGTCTCTGGTTCTATGCCTTTTTAATGCCCTATAAAAAAACATTATAATCTTCTGACAAAAAAATTTTAAAAGCATTTTTTAGTTGTTGAGCATCACGAATGAAATTTTCTTTTAATTTTTGCTTTCTAAACATATTTGATTAGCTATTGTTTTTTTTTTTATTTTGCTTTTGGTTTTTTTTGGTGGTATGCGGGCCTCTCACTGCCGTGGCCTCTCCCGTTGCGGAGCACAGGTCCAGATGCACAGGCTCAGCGGCCATGGCTCACGGGCCCAGCCGCTCCGCGGCATGTGGGATCTTCCCGGACCGGGGCATGAACCCGCCCTCAACCACTGCGCCACCAGGGAAGCCCTGATTAGCTACTGTTGAAAGGAGGACTAGACATGGGCAAAATTAGGGGCTATTTACTTCTAGGTAATTATAGCACAATCACTCTGATGAAAAAATGTAAATATCAACAGTAGATTTAAAGAGTTGCATTTCGAAGTTTTAAAAAAATATTCATTCACTAAATGCAGTTGGTTATTAGCACATCGCTAAATGATTAAAATATACCTAAATGTAACAATGTTATGTCATTCACAAAAGGCCTATAAATCTAATACCTACAAAAATAAAAATATACCTTCAGAACAAAGTGGCATGGTTTTAAGGCCAAGCTTGAGGGAAATAAAATATCACAATTTAGGGCTTCCCTGGTGGTGCAGTGGTTGAGAGTCCGCCTGCCGATGCAGGGGACGCGGGTTCGTGCCCCGGTCTGGGAAGATCCCACGTGCCGCAGAGCGGCTGGGCCTGCGCGTCCGGAGCCTGTGCTCCGCAAAGGGAGAGGCCACAACAGTGAGAGGGCCGCGTACTGCAAAAAAAAAAAAAAAAAAAAAAAATCACAATTTAGTCTTATATAAGTTCAGCCTCTAAATAAATCTAATTTATGCCTTCTGAGCTCAGTTGTCCTTGACACATAGAAAACATATTTCTCTTCATAAAAAAACACTTCTTCCTTCTAGTGTATGACTGACTGATCTTTATCCATGTGGGAGAAAGTGATAAAAATAATAGAAGTATTACAGTATTAAGATGAAGGGAGAGGATCTTCCTATTGTTTTTTTTTAATAAATTTTATTTATTTATTTATTTATTTTTGGCTGCATTGGATCTTCGTTGCTGCGCATGGGCTTTCTCTGGTTGCGGCGAGCAGGGGCTATTCTTCGTTGTGCACGGGCTTCTCATTGTGGTAGCTTCTCTTGTTGTGGAGCACGGGCTCTAGGCACACAGGCTTCAGTAGTTGTGGCACACAGGCTCAGTAGTTGTGGTTCATGGGCTCTAGAGCACAGGCTTAGTAGTTGTGGTGCATGGGCTTAGTTGTTCCACGGCATGTGGGATCTTCCCAGACCAGGGCTCGAACCCATGTCTCCTACATTGGCAGGCAGATTCTTAACTACTATGCCACCAGGGAAGTCCCTTCATACTTTTAAAGTGAGCCATTTCACAACAAGCCAAGAACACAGAAAAGCTCTTTGTCTTTTGAAACATTTGACTTTCTGTCCAATGCTCTAAGCCTCTGGATAAGGATCAGTTCTTTCCTCCTCCTCTGCTTCTGCATTGGACATCCTCTAGGTAGCTTGGGTACTGAGGGGACCAAGCAAAAGAGGCCATGGACTGTATGCTAATTAGTTGTTTAGGTCTGAGACAATTAGTAGTTTAGATCTAAGGATCTTCAAGGAATCATTTTCCTGTCTTCTTATTGCAGGATCAAGCTGAGTAAGACTCTTGATAGTTGATATTGAAACATAATTATATCATGCAGAGATAAAGTTGTACACAAATATTTATTGACAGAATGCATAAATAACCCCAAGATCCTTCTTCCAATATTTGAATTGGTATTGATCAGTAGTAATTTTTAGCATACTTTTTTTCAGGTTAGTTTCTTCATCTAGAATTCCTGTATGAAAGTTGCCCTAGGAATGGTCATCTATGAAGCACAGAACTCCCCATGAAGGAAATTCTGGTCCTCTTTTATGTTTAAATATGTTCTCTTCACCAGACATTTCTAGGGTGGGGCGGGAATTGTTACTCTCAGGTATGCTGCCTTACTTACCTTTAGGCATTTTATTTTGCCGAGACACACTCATAGCTCCCTTAACGGGAACAATGAAGTGATTAGTTATAGAATCCCACACCTCACTAATGTGTGACTCAAATTTTGTGGCATAAATTTTCAAGCAGTAGTTTCATTTTTTTCCTCTGCTGTTGTTTAAAAAATTGGGGTCAACATTACTTCTTATTCAAGTTAGAGAAAAAAAACAGAAAGGTCTTATCTGCAGAACAATTCACATAGAATCTCTTAATATATTGCCTCTACTTTTGCAACAGACTCAAAAAATCAGAGTCTCTACAATGGTTGCAGTGAAGCAAGCAGTCTCCTGAGTATAGAAGCAGTATAATACTGCTTCTATCAGCTGAACTTCCTTCTTTTACTTCTTTCATATGATAGTGATTGACTAGAACCTAACAAGAGGAAGTTGTGGTTTTATGATGATCATTCTGCAAGTATATATTAAACATCTGTCCATCATGGTGGGAAGGACTAACTTACTTTTGGGTATTCAACTCACTGGGTATTTTAAACGTCAGGTTACTTTTTTTTTTTTTTTTTTTTTTTGCGGTACGCGGGCCTCTCACTGTTGTGGCCTCTCTCTTTGCGGATCACAGGGTCCGGACGTGCAGGCTCAGCGGCCATGGCTCACGGGCCCAGCAGCTCCGCGGCATGTGGGATCCTCCCGGACTGGGGCACGAACCCGTGTCCCCTGCATCGGCAGGTGGACTCTCAACCACTGCGCCACCAGGGAAGCCCCCGTCAGGTTACTCTTAACACAAAAGTACAGAGGCTGGGACTTCCCTGGTGGCGCAGTGGTTAAGAAGCTACCTGCCAATGCAGGGGACATGAGTTCGATCCCTGGTCCGGGAAGATCCCACATGCTGCGGAGCAACTAAGCCCACGCACCACAACTACTGAGCCTGTGCTCTAGAGCCTGCAAGCACAGCTACTGAGCCCATGTACCACAACTACTGAAGCCTGCACGCCTAGAGCCCGTCCTCTGCAACAAGAGAAGCCACTGCAATGAGAAGCCCGCGCACCGCAACGAAGAGTAGCCTCCACTTGCTGCAACTAGAGAAAGCCTGCATGCAGCAACGAAGACCCAATGCAGCCAAAAATAAAATAAATAAATTTATTTTTTAAAAAAAGTACAGAGGCTAACATGACAAAAGTAGTTCCAAGTTTTAAGATTGATCTCATGAGTCACATTCACTGGCCTCAGCCCATCTTTAGATCAGAAAAATCTGATACTAAGTATGGATTTTAGATTCTGAAGCCTATGAATTTTGAATAAAATCTGAACTATGGAAAACAGAACAACTTTCTAAAATGTTACTATTTACCAGAGGCATTTGCACTCAGATCTTTCCTCTAATTAGATCCTTTCTTGTGTTCTAGCAGTTCCCCAGTGTTATGGCTGGGAGGAAGCCAATTTCAAGGATCTGTTGCACAAAGAACTATTTACTGAGACATATGCAATGCTTTCGCTATGAAATAAACAGGAGTTACATGACTTTAATAAAGGTTTTGACAGTAAGAAATGAGACTTACTTGTCTTTAGCACTCTCACACTATGGAATGCAGTGGCAATACCTTTGCTACTTATTATACTGCAGTTCCTCCCATCGTTTTGGGAACCCATAATATTCTTAATTTAGTCTTACATTTCACCTTTACATATATGCCTTTATATTGTCTTCCAAAAGGCGAAAATCTGTTACCTTATATGTTTTTAAAATGATGCACAAGTCTATATTTTACGAATGACAGTGTAATTCTCTGTCTGCCAGGTTGCAAACAGTTATTTTGACTCTTTCCCCTACTTCACAAAATTCTGGCAGCTTGTCTTTCACTAATTTCCTCAAACATAGAACCTACTTTAGGTCTTTCATCATCTTACCTCTCCCAGGGCAGTCATTCTCAAACTTTAGTGTGCATATTAAAAAATACACACAGGAAACTCATAACATTCAGATTCTTGATCCCAGTCTTAGATGACACTCAACAAGTCTTAGGAAAGGCACAGGAAACTGGATTTTAATAAATCACTTAAATATAATCCATTGCCCAGATTTTGAGAAATTTTATTCTACAGTCTTCTTATCTCTTTTGTGTCTTATAAACCATTTCTAAATAAGAATCCTAAAGATTATATCATGTTTGTCCACCTACCTACGCCTTCAACTATTTATTGAGCACCCAATGTGTGTTAAGTACTGTTTGACGTATTGGGTTTATAGTATTGACCAAAACAAACATCACTGACCTCATGGAATTCAGTTTTTGTTTCCCCACATTTAAGAAGGATCCTCTGTAACATCATGTTTGATCCAAACTTCCTGAAGCTGATGTTGAAGATCCTAGTTGATCATATCTCTTAACTATCTTTCAAAAAAGATGCTCCCCTCTAGTCAGGTTTTTCCTCTTCCTCTTCCTCAGCCTTACTGTCTCCATAGCAACTCAATCCACTTCTGGTTGTCGGTCCTATTATTCTCCATCAGGAATATTGTGCAGTGTTGTGGACAGGGCATAGAGATGGGAAAGGAAGTTTCATTCATTCATTCAACACATACTGAGAGCCAAGCACTGTTCTAGATATGAGAGAATTCAGCAGTGAACAAGTGAAGATAAGCATACAAACAAAAAAACAAAAAGAAATATCAGATAAATTCCATGCAGGGTATGATGACAGTGACCTAGCAACTACTTTGTATTGGGTAAAGAATATATATATTGGGAAAAGAATATAGTGACATTTCGGCTGAGAGCTGAATGACAAAGATAAGTGGCCATGCAAAGTTTAGGGAGAAAAACAACATAGGCAGAAGGAACAGCTAGTGCTAAGGCTTTCAGGTGAAAATAGGGGTTAGAAGATTATAAGGAAGGCCAGTTTGGCTGGTGCACAGGAGAAGATAAAGTGGTAAAGGCTGGGGTCAAAGAGGTTCACATGAGCCAGATGACATAGGGGCAGAAGTAGGGGCCATAATGTGATTTGATTTATGTTTCCACAAAGCTCTCTTCTGGTGTTGTGTGGGAACTGGATTGTGGAGAGGCAAGAGAGACAAAATAGGAACAACTGTAGTAGTTCAGGGCTCAGTTGATGACGGTGTTTGGATAGGCAGTAGCACAAATGGATGGAAATGGACAGAGTGGCATATGCTCTGGAAGTAGCGTCAAGTAGCCTGGGGATGTATTAGATGTGGCTGTGCAAGGCAGGACTCAAAGAAACTTCCTGGATTTTCTTCACTTGAGTAACTGGCTGGCTGTTTATATCAATTACTGATGCAGAGAAGACTGTAGAGGGAGCAGGTTCTGGGTGAGGAGGGTGATAATCAAAAGTCCAAATGGTGGGTGATGTAGCTGAAAAATAGGCTACTGTGGCCAGACTGCAAAAGGTTTACGGTAAGAGCTAAGAAATTTGAACTCTTTCTGAATTGTGACTTAGGAAACATACTATGGCATTGGTGTGTAGGATGGGCTGGAAGGGGTTGAAATGCCATGCCTGCAGTAGGATTTGGGGAGAGATATAAGAGAGAGTCAAAAGACACAAGAATAATTATAAAAGAGCCAAAGAGAGTTAGGAAAAGAGATCAAACAAAATACGGATAGAAATTACAAGTGTTTATTTGAAGATGGAAAGAGTGAGAGTGAGTAGGATTCATCTTAGAAGGCTCCTTGGTTGGCAGTTTTGAGAAGAGGATGCAGAGGGCAGAAAGCAGAAAGTACAATGAGCTCCTGGGAGAAGGACTGAGCCTGCTCCAAAGGGCTGTGCTTGCGTCCCACAAACAAATTGGCTTGGTGAAGAACCTGGCTTGAAAGAAGAGAGCTGACTTTGTGATCTACATTTGGTCATTCCCTCCATTGGTGGCAAGAGAACATGTGTGTGTTTGTGTGAGAAAAGCAACCTCATCTATATTTTAGTTACCACACATCTTTTCACCATAGAAAAAAATTGGCAACCTTTATTACTATTAGGATCATCTAACAGGCTATCGGATAAAACTTATATATTTGTAGCATTTTCAGAGCTTGAAATATTGTTTCATAAAATGGGAAAGTTTTACTCACTTTCACGAGTTCTCTTGCCAGTGAACAGTGTGTCCAAAATGGATGTTCGTAAAGAGGATCTTTGTCACATCAAGGGAGAAAAACTGTTGCTCTTTATGAGAAAATATTTCCAGTTTACACTTAATTTTATTTTTCTGACTGAATTTTCTTTCTCCAATATAACAGGCTAGATCAATAAGAACCCTGCATCTATAACTTACAAAATCTAGACAGGGAAAATTATCAGAGAGAAAGCAAATGATGACGAAAATCGATATGCTTACTTACTCTGTGCTCCCTTATCCTTCATTTTCCACTTGTCTTCACCAAAACCTCACCATTGGAGCTAAATTAATCACTGGGATAAGATTTTTTTTCTAAAGAAACAAATTTTGGCTCATTTGTGTCAATTTCAAAAGCAGCTGCTTCTTTCCTATATGAGTCATTTTCTGAATAAGCGATTTTTTTTTGGTTGACAAGCTGAGGGATTTTGCCTTAGTCAATAGTTGGCATTATCATCAAATAGGAGGCAAATTAGTCACTGCAAATGAATTAATATCTTGCAGAACTGGAGTTATTTATGCTGTGAGTGATAAACTTGGGAACTGTCAATCAGCACACTGAAAGAATTTGTAAATGGGATCCATGCATCACTGTTGGGGATCATCCAGGAATGATGGAGGACAGGATAGCGGTCAGAAGACTGGATTCATTTGTTTGCTTGCTCCTTCCTTCCTCTTTTTCCTTTCTTCCTCCCCTTCTTAACCTTCCATTCCCCTTCCTCTCTTTCCTTCCTTCCATTCTTCCCATGTATTGATGATTTGTTCTGTGCTAAGTGTCAGGGATATCCTTAAGGAGACATGTCCCCCACCTTTAACAATCTCGTGGGGAAAAGAAGACATCAGACATCATTAGAGTATAATGTATTAAATATAAAAAGAAGTGTCTATAAAAATGTTTTAAAGTACAGAGAAGGAAGACCTTAACTTGTCCTGTAGGGGTTAGGAGGACCTCACTGAGAAAAATAAATAGGAATTTGCCAGGTGGACAAGGCAGTATTTTAGGGAGAAGAAAAATACATATAAAACCATGGATTTTGGGAAAAATACGATCATTGCTATCACAACAGTCACAAAAACAACTATTATGTGTGATGCACTTACTATGTGCCAGGCACCATGTTATAAGCTTTCCATAAAGTAATGCTTTTAATCTTTACAACCGCCCTAAAGGGTAAGTATTATTCCATTTTTCTGATGAGGATACCAGATCCCAGATGGTTAAGAAATTAGTCCCAAAGAAGAACTGGTATGTTTATGGAGTTGCAACCGCTTCAGTGTGTTGGTGTGTGAAGGATGTGGTGGAAACTGTCAAGAGGTGGGGTTCGAAAGATCTCCTGGCGTGTGTGTAATAAACACTAAGCTGTATTACAGAAAAGGGCTCAGGTTCATTCTTAAGCAGAATAAATTTGTCCATCTATTCCTCTGTCTGTGCATCTACTCATTTATTAAATATATATACATAGAGGATTTTTAAGCAGCACACAGAAATCATACATTGAATGAGTAAAAATGAGAGTGAAAGAAAAGATGAGGGAGAGGATATAATGGAGTTAGGAATAAGGCTAGCTGAGCAGACATGGGTGAACCTTGGCAGACACTAGAGCTATTTTACATCTGTGTGGACGATAAAAAAACCAATTTAGGAGAGAAAGCCAAGCTACCCCCTGAGTGAGCCGAAATTGTACCCACTGGAAAGGCCAGGATATTTCAAAAGAATGATTTTGGAGTCATTTAATCAGATGGACAGATGGGTGATAGAGGCCATAATGTCCTATTTCTTATAGCATAGTGGGTATGATTTTCATTTGAAAAGAGTTTTTTTTTTTTTAAAGGAGGTATAACCAGATGCCACCTTCACCAAAACACAATCTTAATAAAGTACTCATGTAATGCCTGCCTTTAATAATTCTACTGCCTGAATATTTGCCAAGATGACTTATTTGTGACATTTATACCAATCAAACTAAATAAGTTAACTTACTGGTTGGCTTGTTATTTTTAAACACCACCTAACAAATAAACTAACTTTGGTTTTAGAATGTTTGACATGTAACCTTTCCTTTTGGCAGTGATTAGCTATGAGGGGCAGTTGCCTGTTCAGGCTATTCTGAGTTTGCAAGACTTAAATTGCATTAGCCAAATAGTTTCTGTTATAAGGTAGTTTTAATTGAGTATATCCAGGCATGCTTCTAAGATTGTTTAGAAACAAGTTCAAAAGAAGAGGGTAACACAAACTGAAAAAATAAAGTGCTGTGTTAAAAGATCATCCTGAGTAACACTAACTCTTGTGTCAGTAATCTATTTCTGTGTAAATATAGGGATAGGGTGAGGAGAGTGGTGTATGTTGAGCTCATATTTCTTGACCCATAACTAATTCCTGTCCACAGAGGCAAAAGTTAATAAAAGCTGAACGTAATCTGAAAGTGCTTCTGGTAGATATCGCATGAAGTGGTAAATGGCAGGATAGTGTGGTGGCTGTTTGTAGCACAATAGCTAAGTTTAAAGGCCTGCGTAACTACGGCCAATAATTGGTCAGGCATATGGGTTGTGTATGATTTGGATGAACAGTCCAGCAGTCTAATAAGTGTATGATTTGAGGGAACAGAGGGGATCCTTTCTGAAAATAGAATGAACGATAGAGTCGCACCAGGAGCTATCAACACTATGCCAAGAGTCAACATGTAAAACAAGCTATTGAAGAGGAAAGACCTCAGTTCTGAAAAGTCGTTGAATAGCTTTCAGGGCAAAATGTCTTAACCAGGGCTTTTATTGGTTTATATTTTCAGTTGGCTCTACAGGATGAGGCCCTGATTGACAAAAATTGAGGCAGTTAACTGTCTTGTAAGGTGGTGAGAACTGAGACTCCTGCCTATCAGTTGAGCCTCTATAAATTTTTTCCCCACTCATTTCATACCTATAACTCTGTCTAGAATTTATCCATATTGTCTAATGAAATCTAATGGCATGGCTCTGGTCCTGTTACAGGTTTTATTAGAACTAAGGTTTTCCTGAGGTAATAAAATTGTGTTAAATAAGCTTTAAAAGCTTTAAATTTTACAAGGCCATGGCCTTTTGTTTGGTTTTTGTCACTGTAAGCTTCTCAGCAAATCTTGTCAAGTTAGGTACTAGAAAAGTGAAAAGTAGAATGTGCATTTTCTGTTAAATTTTATTTTTCAGGTAAAATTGGTTTTCAAATCTGCTAATTGGTGAAAAGAGATCCACTTCTCTCTCAAGTTACAGAAGCAGGAATTCAACTGGTCCTTATTAATGAAAGATCTTCAGTGAAGGTTGAAAGCCCTTCAATCATACCACACTTTGGGCTCCTCTGGCCTCCGTGGTTCCATCTTCTGTGCTCATGGCTCACAGGTGTGCAGGACAGCTATGTCCAGGACTAACCAAGGACAAAAATGGTTACTTAACCACCCAGTTGAAATATCCTTTCTATGGAAGGTTAAAAATCCCAGAAAGTCTGTGGGACTGGCTTTTGGAGTATAGCTACAAGTAAAACATTCTCTAGATTTTTCCCAATGTATTGTGATTCAATTTATCAGATAAATGAGTTGTTGGAGTTGTTTAAATTGACAAATTTTCCTCCAGTACAAAGTTCCATAGGGACATAGTCTTCATTCTTTACCAATTTCAGGTTGGCACTAATGTCTAGAGGAACTAAAGGTATTTAGCCTCAGGGTGACGTATGAGCTACTTTCAAATATTTGTAGAATGTTATATAGAAGTAGTATTATACTTTTTCTCCAAAGTCATATGGGTGGGACAAAATCTTAGTAATCATAGTTGTCCAGTAGACTACTTTGGAGGTTGTGACCCACCTCTACCTCTGGAGATGTTCAATAAAAGTGTGGATGATCATTTGACATGAAAGTCATGTGTCAGATATTTCTTGGACCAGATGGTATGAAAGAGCTCTCCAAACCTGAAAGTTCTAAGAATCTTTAATGAGTATTTTAAAAAATTATTAAAAATTTTTTGTTGTTGTTGTTTTAGCATGAAACCTGAGGAAGAGCTGTTTGCTAGAGGCAAAATGTAAGCCCATGTTTTTATACTTTTAAGTTTTAAAATTGTTGTATTATTTTATCTTTTTTCAGATAGCTCACTGGAAATAAATACGGAAATTTCCTAAGAGGCTGAATACTGATGAGGTTGTAACTGAATTTAGAATTCTCTTCTGGACACAATTCCTTGGGTGATATAGGATCCTAAATTTATTTGTTTTACCTTTGTATTGGAAAAGTTAAAACTTACAAAAGTTGATAAATTAGTATCCTTTGTGCCCATCACCTAGCTGCAAGAATTATTAACTTACAGGGCAGAATGATGGCCCCCGCAAGATGTCCATGTCCTAAAGCCTGGAACTTGTTGATATGTTATGTGATAAGCAAGAATTATGGTTACACATGGAATTAAGGTTGCTCATCGGTTGACACTGAGATGGGGGAGATTATCCTGATTCTCCAGGTGGGAACAATCTAATCACATGTATCTTTGTAAGTGCAAGAAAGAGGCAGTGGAGAGAGACCCAGATAGATGGCCATGTGAGAAGGTATTGGCTGATGCTGTTGAAGAGAGATGGAGGAATGGAGCCTTGAGCCAAGGAATGTGGCTAGCCTCTAAAAGCTGAAAAAGGTAAGGAAACAGGTTCTCCCCTAGAGCAGCCTGAAGGATTGGAGGCCTGTCGACACCTTGATTTTAGCCTAGTGAGACCTAATTCAGATTTCTTACCTACAGAACCATAAGATAATAAATTTGTGTTGTTTTAGGCCACTGAGTTTGAGGTAATTTTTTACAGCAGCTATAGAAAACAGATTTCTAAAAAAAAAAAAAAAAGGGAGAGAGAAAGGCTGTCAACATGTGAAGGGAATAAAATAATCCTTAAGGTTAACGCTAAAAATTTCTTTAAATGTATTTTACAAACCTATCAAAGAAAGACTGCTTTTATTTGTTGGCTTTGACTACAAAAGGAATGGATATAAATCTGAATATATATAAAAGATTTGAGTATATATACCGAAGTTTAAATAGATATTTAAATTGCTAATATAATTAGTTTTATTAATCATTTGAATGATTTAAGCCCATTACTCTCATCTTTTGGCGCCATTTTTGTTAAACTACTTATTTCCATTACATAAATTGCAAATTAGATACTCTGGCTTACTTAAATATATGTATTATGATACTCTTGATGGTTTTCCTTTATATACTATTTATCTAATTTCAGCAAAAAGGCAGATATTAGAGAGAGAAAAATTCATTATTTTATAGAAGCTAGTGAAATTATTTATACTTATTAAGATATGATACTTTCAATAAAACCAACTTAAAATCTATGATCATTTTCTTCAAAATAATTCTCTAAATTCCTGTTTATATTCATAGGTTCTTTTTTTCTAAGCCTGATAAAGTATTTAATTTGAATCCGAGAACCAACCAACCAATCACTCAACTAACTCTGCAAACATAAACATAAGTAAAAACAAGAATATAAACAAAGGATTTAAGTTTATAAGCACTTTTGAAAAGTGATGCAAATGGCTTGAATGAACTTTCTTATGTGTCTATTTTTTATCTTGCTAATGTTAAAGGACAAAAGATCAATGTCTAGATTTACTGAAGTCATGTGTCCTAATGGACCATTTATTTCTTTTATGTTTAGACACTTTCCCCCTCAAAGATATTAGCCATATGATTCACAATCTGCAGTGAGGTTTTACTAAATGTTATTATTGGAGATATATTCAACTGTATGTTTGAGATGTATAGATTATATTCCTTTGGAAAGTTGCAGGAGAAATTCTGTGGTAGCATATACTTGTTTTGAAAGTATAAATTAGAAATACACACTAAAAATTTTGAGCATATGGCACAAACTTTAACACACAGACACACATATGCACATCAAACTCCAAAATCTCAGAAATACATATGCTATTTAACATTCCACTTAGTACTTAATACATCATCTCATTCTTCCTAGACACTATGAGAAACTGAAATGTACAAAATTAAGGGTAGTCTCTAAAGCTATTGTGATGTGTAAACCTGGTTAGGCCATGGTGCCCAGTTATTTGGTTGTTATGAAAATAGTTTTTAGATGTGATTAACATTTATAATCAGTAGACTTTGAATAAAGCAGATTATCCTCCATAATCTGGGTGGGCCTCATCTAACTAGTAGTTGAAGGTCTTAAGAGCAAAGATGGAAGATTCTTGAGGGAAAAGCAATTCTTCCTCAAGACTACAGCATAGAAACACTGCCCAAGTTTCCCACCTGCTGGCCTGCATTGCAGATTTTGGGCTCAAGGCTGCAACATCAACTCTTTGAGTTTCTAGCCTGCTGGTCTGCCCTATGGATTTTAGACTTTCTAGGCCCCTAAATTGTATAAGTCAATTCCTTAAAATCTCTGTCTCTCTGTCTCTCTATAGATAGATAGGTAGGTAGGTAGATAGACAGACAGATAGATAGATCCATCTCCTATTGGTTCTGTTCCTCTCAGACAAACCCTGCCTAAATAGCTATTATTGCCCAAACACCTTGCAAATAAGACATTAACCTTGATTACTTCTGAAAAAAAGTAATTCCATATTCTCATTTTGGGTACCTTCCACTTGCTTTATTTAAATTGATCCAAAATATTTTATTCCTTTTAGATCAAATTGATAACAAAAACTTTAAAAGATGTAAAGAACTTCTTTCTACCCAATATTCCTGTCCTGGAGTTTCTTTCTCCACCTCCACCCAACTCCTCACTACTTTCCTATCCAGTCCATGAATTATCCCTAACAAACACATACTTCATTTTCCTAAAATACAAGATCATTGAAGAACTTTATAGACACTCTAACATAGTTTTTAAATTTTTTGGTTTAAGTCTCTATTCTGTGACTATCACTACTATGTTCTGGTTTTTAAGTATTCTCCCTGGTGATTGTTTTCTATAAATTTATGTTTAGCCACCAGTTAAAATAATGTGTGCTTGGATAATAGTTGAAATAAGCTCAAAGACTCTGGATCAATTACCATAAGGCTGTCTTAAGAAGACTTTCTTTGTCTACCTTAAAATAAGACCCTTTACTGGTGTTTAAGATAAAGCTGTGTCTTCATTTTCTTCTTTAGATTCAGAGTAACTAATTCTGACCAGAACTCTAAAACGAATTGCAAATGATCAGTTAATTAAAGCAATGCAGCCCACGTCAGGAGGACTGAGTTCCTTTCTAAGCTGATAAAATATTTCAAAATGCATATTAATATGGGACTTTTTCAAGGTAAAGATACAAAATTCAAAGCTACAACAAAATTAGTCTTCCGCTGTTGCTTAAGAGGGATTTAGCCCCTGTGCAATTTATGACTCAGATTATCTTCTTAAACAATGTTACCCAAATAAACCTTCCTTGAAATCAATGGTACTGGTATTCAAACATTTTTCCTTTACATGGAGTTAACTGTATCCTCTATCATCTGACTGAACCAACTAAAGTCATTTCTCTTAAAGACATCAACAGCTCAAGGGAAAAAAAGTTTTCTCTCCAGGGCTGGGGGAGGAATTTTGCTTTGTACTTTAAAATGTTTGCTCTGTTCCAAGAAGATATTAGGATCAGTTGACTGACAACAGGAAAAATTTTCCTGGCAGAGAAGGAAGCCAGAGGAGATTCACATGCAGACAAAATTTTAACTATCAGCCTGTTTGTATCCCCATATCTACTTTAATCTGACAAGCTGGGATAAATCAAATGGGCTCTAAAAATGGTAGATAAAAATGTGATTTCACAATAATTCTGGAGTTTTGCAGAATATCCATCTTAAGCATTTCTTTTTCTCCAAAGAGTTATTTATTACCAGGTAAAGCTATACAGTTATTCCAATATACGCACTACTCTAGGGAAAAAAGAAAAAAAACCTTGGAAACTCTGCATTTTAAAAGTGCTATAAAGATACAACTGAAGATAGAGTTGTAAAGATACAACTAGCTGAAGTGCTAGTGTGAGTTAAAAGAGACTGGGACCCAGACAGAAGTGCCTGAAATTTGTTTGAAACAAGGAGGGAAACCAGGTCAGATGATGCAGTGTAGTACTTGGTGATGTGTCCACTTTCCAGCGGGATATCCCTCTTCAGGCGTGGCTGGGACTGAAGGGTCCTTCCTCAGGGTATGGGGAAGGTGTATACACAACTTGTCTCTATCATGAGACCCTTAGGTTTGGTAATCTCTAAGCGAAGTGGGAATTGTACTCACAGCATAAATTCAAAGAGGACTAAGGACATATGAAAGCAATGTTGGGGTAAATTCACAAGGCAAATGCTACAGAGACCTCAGGACAGACTTTCCTAGTCAGCGTTTCATAGCAACTTCATAATCATTCAGTTTTCCCTGGTTTCAAAATGTGATCCTTGTGAGGGTTAGCAGAACAATAGTTTAATCTAGGCTGTAATTTATATTCTAAAAATCCCTCAAAGAAAGGAGGAAATTCTGATCTCTGAGAGTAAAGGTGGGGCAGACACTGGACAGACTCTTCTCTCCTACTGCTAGACTCTCTTGATCCTCTTACCGTTTCCTTTATTGCCTTTGGGGACCTAACCTGGGCGTACAACCCCCCCACCCCGCCCCGGTCTAAGACTTCCATATTTGATCTTCTAAGGTAACCATCGTCCTTTTGTTAGTATGAGCCCTGGGCTTTTTTCTTACAATGCTATATCACAGGCAAAATGAAGGGTATAAAAGAACATTCAAAATGAAGGCACCCAAGGTTGATTCATGGCCTGCTAAACTTGTCTGCATTCAACTTTATTTATTTATTTGAAAACAATATTTATTAATTCATTTATTTGGCTGCACTGGGTCTTTGTTGCGGCACACGGGATCTTCGTTGAGGCATGTGGGATCTTTACTTGTAGCATGTGGGTCTTCGTTGCAGCATGTGAGATCTAGTTCCCTGACCAGGGATCGAACCTGAGCACCCTTCACTGGGAGCATGGAGTCTTAACCACTGGACCACCAGGGAAGTCCCTACATTCAACTTTAAATAAACTTAGACTTAATATATACCTGGTCTAAATATAAATCTTTTCACAGCAATACAAGGAGAATGTGATTAAGTCTTACTCTCATTCTTCCTTGAAGAAGGCTCATTTTGAGAACCATTGAAGAACTGATTTAACTTAAATTTGATATAAACTGGACCAGAAAACTAATTAAAAAATGACAGCAACAACAAGACAACATAAAAAAGAAAAGCTCCCAAACACTGATCACTATAAGAGACTTAATGTAGTTGGAAATTACTTATAGTCTACAGGATTCTATTTTTAAAAATGTAAACTATTAAAGACTGGAATCTATTTTATTAATGATAACTTTATGAAGCTGTTAACCTCTTAATGATTTTTCATGTTAGAAGTTGCCTTAGGGATCTTTAATTTTTAATTTTAATTTAAAATATTAATTATTTTCTTATTTTGGGGGCCACTACCCCAAAGCCTTACTTTCTATCACCTCCAGTAAGTGCATAGTATTGTATGGGAAAGCTATCTTTTGTTAGATATCTTTTTCATCTACCCTGAAAATTAGACTTTTCCTGTCTCCTTTCCTCTCAAAAATCCAACTCATTTATTTAAAACCAGTGGCAATAGATAGGAATTTTTCATAATTGTTAATCTGGGCTAGTGGGTCATACTAAGAAACCAAGGGCTTTAGCAATTGAGTTGTTGGTCTACTTAGAGCCTGACTAGAATTGTTAAGATAAATAAAACAAAAGCACTGGAGGGAGCTTTTTCTATAATAAAGGTGTATTGTTTTTAGTGAATTTGGGTTTGTCCTTTTTCTTTGCTTGGTAAGAACTTTGAATTTTAAGGATCCTGAGGCAAAGATTTTCACTGAGATCTAAGTGTAGGGAAATAACCCTGACTTTATGGTTAATTACATCTTAATCTTTCTTCTCTAAGTTATAATTAAAATAATTATTATTCATATTTTTTTTACTATATTTTTTTTCTGCAACATAATACACATATAAAGAATAAAACCAAAATCATCTTAATCCCCCCTTTATATGGGGATAACCTCTTAACGTTTGGTGAATTTCCTTTCAGATTCTTGTGTGCATACCTGCATTACCATGTGACTCATCGTAAATTTCATAGCATGGAAGTTCTATGTTTTATATGTTTTACACTCCCAGTGAGTTTTGTCTTTTGCTTTCCTAGTGTCCCTTAACTAAACTTCCTCTGTTTGTAAAATACACTGGCCTGTGTTCAGGAAGACTTAACAATCGACATTACTCTCCATTAGAGGAGTTAGGAGGTGGACATGCTGCTTGGGAGCTGGTTAGCTGATAAAGACCACGCGAGTGTTCTGGGGAGCCAGCTCTTGCTGTGTTCTCTATGGTGGCAGCCCCCTCTAGAAAGCTCAGAACATGCTTTCTTAGAAACATATGCTCCCTCTTCCTGTCTGCTTGTGACAAATCCCTTCAGTTTGTCAAAATTCTTCTGCCATTTCTCTCTTTGCTGCAATATTGTCCCAAACACTTAACAATCACTGTCTCTTCACTGGAACACACAAAGGTGAAAAGAGCTTCAGGTTCTAAAGTGACCTTAACCAGCAATCAAAGAACAATTTTATTTATGCCCTATGAAAAGGATAGCTGGAGATATTTCTATCTATATATCCATCTATCTATGTATGTACTCTTTTGAGGCACAAAACACTTCTCCTAAATAGCTTCATTTTTAAAAATAAAGAATGATTTAAAAACAAATAGCATAATGAAATATTTAAATCCTCTTTGTAATAGTATCTGTGTAATGTTTCATAGATGTGTACCCAAATAAAAACAAACAAAGGGACTTCCAGTGGTTAAGACTTTGCCTTCCAGTGCAGGGAGTGCAGGTTTGATCCCCGGTCGGGGAGCTAAGATCCCACATGCCTCGCGGCCAAAAAAACAAAACATAAAACAGAAGCAATATTGTAACAAATTCAATAAAGACTTTTAAAAAATGGTCCACATCAAAAAATCTTAAAAAACAAAAAAAAACCCAAACCCCAAAACCCAAAACACTTAAAGGAAAACGTTAAGATGTATATAAAGGTTAGATGAATGTAATGGCTTATAGTTTTGTGTGTGTGCATCTTTTTACCATTCTTTGCCCTTCTATATCTTCTTTCCCTTTCCTTCCCCCCTCTTTTCCTCTCTTTCCTAGAATAATCACGTTGATTTGCCATATCCCAGAAGTAGCAAGTAATGGTGCTACTGAAGGTGAACTTGAAAGACTTTACAATGTTTGTCATCACAGTGTTTTGGCATTGCTTTGGTCTGCACGTTAGTGGTATATTGAGCCAATATAGAATTGAGCCAGTTTAGAATTGGCTAGGTTCCTTTGTTTAAAATGGTATTCATTTAGTGAATGTACACCATTACTTTATCATCCAACATGTCACCAAGCAGCTAATTAGACTATCCTGCTGATCTAGCTTAATGTTAGTCTGTTCATAGATGTCTCGGGGGCAGTTGTTGCTAACTTTTTTCCTGAAGGAAACACTGCTTAATGCGTATTACATATAGTTGTGTCACATTATTGAATAAATTAAGCTCTAAAGTTAAATAGAGTTGAATAGGGATTATTATCACTGTCAAGCAAACATTTATATGGTACTTTGTATATGGCAAGAATTTGATCTAAATGTTTGACATATATTAACCTGTTTCTTCCTCTAATAATTCTATGAATGGGTACAATAGAATGCTTGTTTAATAGATGAGGAAACCAAGGAGCAGAAATGTTAGAAAACTTATCCAAAGTCATGGAGCTCTTATAGAGAAGAGATGGCTTGTCACACCAGGCAGTTTACTTCCAGAGGCTCTTCTCTTAATCCCAATGCTATCCTACCTTATTATATTATCAGTAAATATTTGATCATATTTTTTAAAATATACGGAGTATTATGCTATGCACAAGGAATGTATAAATAAGGTATTAGTTGTTTCTGTCCTTAGAGTTTTTCAACCTAGTCAGAAAGACAGGGTAAACAATATAAAACTGTAAACAATACCAGGCAATAGAAGCTGTGATAAAGGAATCATTCAGGTGAGTTCTCTAGGATACTGAAGATGGCCAGGTCACCAAAGTCAGGGGAAATTTGGAAAGACTTCATATATCTGGACTTCTGAGAGGTTTGGACCAAAGATCAAGATACTTTTTATGCTCTATAAAGTTATCCAAAATATGAATATCTTAAAAATGTCTCTGAAACTCACTAAGACAGATGGTCTGAAATAATTTGAATCATCTGTGGGTAGAGTGAGTACTTGATTAAACCCCAGCAGGTAAGTGAGAATTTCTAACATAAAACAAAGGAACTTAAAACACCATTATTGTGCCATTAATATAGAATTAGAGTGATCAGATAATTCAGAAGATGCTTGTCTTGATGCCTTTAAAAGTGGGACATGCAATGCCTTGGGCTGCAAACAGTCCAGTGTGTCACAGAAGCTTGGGAGTGACAAGACCCTTTAACAGCCCTGAAAAATGAACCACTGCCCAGGAGAACAGCAATCTAGAAACTGACTTGATTTTATACTTTTTTGTTTAAAGCAACCAACATTTCAGTGATCTACAGTACTCCAGGGTTATATTTATCTATTCTTACTATGATGCAATTGTTTCAGAAGAAATAATAAATAGGTAGTTAAATAACAAGACCAATGGCACCTCAGGATAAATAAGAATATAGGAAATTTTGAATTGTTAGAAATTCTCTGTACCTATTCCTGCCATCTCTTTTAAGTTAACAGTAAGATTATTTTATTTTTGTTCCTTTTACCTCACATGCTATAAGACTGTACTATAGTTTGCCTCCCCATTTTAGCTAATTATAATTTATTCTACACATTTCATATTTTCAGTGAACATTATGTATCAGTTTCTTAACATTAATATCTTTTGTAGAATTTAACTTACATATAGATTAAATATATCTCATTTGATCCTCATAATCTGGTATTATTATTTTCTCTCCAGTATTTCTACCATTCATCCAGTTATTCAAAGTTAGACGCTGGAAGTCATTTTTTTTTTTTTTT